>JAUTXW010003776.1:0-113104 GCA_030620095.1 Kuschelorhynchus macadamiae
GTGGAAGACAAAGTATCTTCTGTTGAAGCAGAAATCAGAAGATTACCAATGGAACAAGCCGATGAAGTCAGATATGAGACAGCGAAGATCATTTAAAACTCAAAACCACCGAAGTCGAACCTCTCTGCAGCCGAAAAAACAGCAATGAAGACCTTAAACGAAGATGCAAACATTCTGGTACTTCCAGCAGATAAAGGCAACGCTTCGTTTATTAAAAACTCTGCACATTTCGTGGAAAAACTTAAGACAATCCAGTTGGATCCCGAAGATATTTTGGTCAGTTTCGATGTAGAATCACTTTACACAAATGTTCCTGTCAACGACTTAATTTCCATTATATCAGACGTACTGGATAATAATAATCTTGATAAGAACTTAATAGACCTAGTGGAAGCTTGTCTTACATCTACTTATTGCATTTTTCAAGGAACTTTTTATGAGCAAACTTCAGGGGCAGCTATGGGATCTCCACTATCACCCGTGGTAGCGAATATCTTTATGGAAGCCTTTGAGGATATTGCTCTAACATACGCTCCACTAAAACCGAAGCACGGGTTTAGATACGTAGATGATGCTTTTGTTGTTTGGCCTCATGGACAGAAATATGAGGGTAATCTCCCCATATTTCTGGACCATCTTAATCAGCAACATCATAATATCAAATTAACGATGGAAATTGAATCTAATGGAATAATTCCCTTTCTAGATGTATGTGTTCAAAGGAAGCAAAACGGAGCATTAGGACATTCTGTGTATAGAAAACCGACGCATACGAATAGATACTTAAATGCAAATTCTCATCACCATCCAGCACAAAAGAAATCGATTATTAACTCACTAGTATTCAGAGCTATTTCAATTTCTGATCAAGATTCTTTAAAATCGGAAACATCGAAACTGACCGAAGCTCTCACAGGGAATGGCTATTGCACTGAAGATATTATGCGTTCAATTAAAAAACATAGCAAACCAACTCCGCCAAATGAGAATGATAAAGAGCAACCATTAGGTAGTGTGGTTCTTCACTACATACATGGCACTACAGATAAAATAGGACGATTACTTCGGCGGTTCAACATACGTACAATCTTCAATACACATAAGAAGATTGGACAATGCTTGCGATCCCCGAAAGATCTTGTACCTTTCCAAACAGAAGAAGTATATAAAGTTCCTTGCTCCTGTGAAGAAGTGGAGAAACAGGACGCTCAATATCAACTAGACTTAAGGAACATGAACGATGTATTAAAAAGAAACAAATCTGCTGTAGCTGAACACCAGCATAACACTGGTCATTTCATAAATGTAAAGGAAACCAAGGTTCTAGCATCGGTTCCAGGTTTTTATAAACGAAAAGTTAGAGAATCTATTGAAATATTTAAACATACAAAAAATTTCAATAGAGATACGGGTTACGGTCTACATCACACGTGGAAACCGATACAAACTAAGTACATTTTCTATCGCCTATTGTAAGATGAATTATAATACACAAGAAATATCCGATACGATTTATGCGTTAGGAGCAAGTGAAAAAAATTATTTGTTAGCGACAAGAATATATCACGAAAAGTATCCTGATTGATGACAACCACACAGAAGCGCTTCAGGAAAACTTATGCAGCGGTTTCATGAGACGGGCAATGAAGAATACACGAATGATGAATCAAACCTGTTTTAAATGGGAACGATTTAGAGGTAAACTTAAAAGTTATAGAGGATCTACATATTGAATCAAGAAAAATTGCAAGGGAAACAGATGTAAGTAAAACCACTATTCAACGAATTCTAAATTTCAATAGAGAACACAGGGTCACGGTTCGGCGAACACAAGTCGGGTATAACAGCCGCCTGAATCTCTTCGAGCTCATTCAGTGTTAGATCTCGTGGAGTAAAGATCCCTGAAGATGCCTCGTGCAATCGAAGGCAAAACGTCGGATAGTAATTCCAATTTGACACGGTCTAATCCCAAGAACCATGATTTGATTGATGATTGATTCTTAATTGACCAAAGCCGTGAAAGCTTCCGTTCTATGAATGAGCGTTATGGTTACTTTTCCTCCAAACAAAGTAATCAAAACGCTGATTCGCCTGACTAGCGGGTATGTTCGCGACTATGTTCGCGTATATGGCTATAATGAAAGGGATGTAGAGGTACTTAAATCGTCTCATTTGAGTATCTCTTAAACCACGTTTGTTGTTGCATTCTCTGGCTGTAAAATAGCTAAGCTACTACGCGAACTTACTCTATAGCATGCAACATAGAGTTAATCATGGAAAAAACAATCGTAGCGCAAGTCTACTCCTGCTCTACTGAAGGAATGCCCTTGAGCTTTGTTAAGGTATAGACGCATAGGCAGACACGTAAGATTTAATAGGAATTTTAACTGAACACTGTCGGTTAAAAACTCATTTTAATAATATGAAATTAAGCAGGGGTGCTTATAGATGGTCTTAAAAGAAAAATGAAGCAGCTACGCTCTTCTTATTCCAGAACACTAAATACAGAATATAAAATAAAATTGGACTGTCTTATCAAAAAAGGAAAACTAATTACATGGTATCAATCATAAATTTGTTTTTTCTGTCCTAAGGGCTGGGTCAATATGACCGGTGGCTTTTGAAAGGGAACGTTTTAAAAGCAGTAGGGAAGCGTAACTAAACGCAATATGATCAAGTGTTTAATTTCTGAAGTGGTTTTAAATAAGAAGTTTCGGAGATAGAAGGAGAATATAAATAAACACTGTATTTTAGTTTTAATATTCTTTCTGTATTTTATTTTTTTCGTTTATAACTTTTCGGTTTAGATAATGGAGCGGGCTTTTAGACTTTGGAGTGTTTTCAACAATGTTTTTCCTAATTATACAAATAGTACGTTTTCATGGTGTATTCAAATAGGTTTCAAACAAAGTTCTTCCTAGTTTCCTTAACTTATTGTTAGTCTTAGAACTGATTTTTAAACCATTTCTAGAAAGGTGTTTAAACATTTTGGTACTCAATTTACCTATATGGGTTATAGTTTTAAATGTCCCATGGTTGATGTTTTTAACTGATGGAAAAACTGAATTCATTGCTTTTTTTACAAGATTTTTTGAGATTATTTTATCTACACTATCTGCTTTGTATCCGTTGTTAACTGCTATATGTTTAATTAAAGTTTTTTGTAATTTTGATGTGATAAGGGTACGTTTAGAAGTCTGTGAATAAAGAAAACGGACATTTTTTGTGAAGAAGGATGACATGAACTATTATGATTAAAGTGCGGGACATGAAAGAAAACCGGGCGGTCCTTAAAATAAAGGTTCATAGTTTAAAGCAAGCGGTGTACGCAAATAAATTTTATGTTATTTTATTTGTTGTAATAGTTTGCCGCTTTAATTGGGATGTGCCTAGAGTCTCCATGCACTTGCCGCTAGAAGGTTCTAACTATTTCCAGTGGCGCCTATACATTTCGAGCATTTGTTTTCGTTTCTATATAAATGCGTTGGGTTGAATTTGAATTATTATTTCGAAGTAACCATGGCGAGCAAAAGAGGAAAAACAATTCGAAGCGGTGCCCGTGAAGTGATTGCGAGCGTTATAGAGGCCTGTACTAGAGAAGCTGAAAATAATAGTTTGACTATTCCAATTCAAAATCGAACAGAACGCGCTGCATTTTACACTGGTGTTTCGGAAAGTAGTGTAAAAAAAATTCAAATGTTCTACTTCACCTTTAAAATCTCCTGGTAAAAAAAGACCCAGATTATCATACAAAGATAAAATTGACGATGGTGATTTTCAAGTAATTCGACGAACAATAGAGGAATTTTTTTTTAATTGGATTTGTTCCAGGTGCTGCTTTAGTTTTTCGCTCGTGACTAACAACTGGAGACTATCATGGACAGATGAATAGAGATAATTTTAAAAAGTGGTTGCTCGAGAAGCTTCTACCTAACATTCCTCCCAAATCAGTCGAGGTAATGGATAATGCATCTTATCATTCTCACGTAGAAGATAAAGTGCCAACTAAATGCTCTACAAAAGCTCATATGATATCGTGGCTTAAATCGAATAATCTTGTATGTGATCCAAAATGGAGAAAATATCAATTATATGAAGGAATATCAGCCAACAAGCCTAGAGAAAAAAGTATAAAATTGACGGTTTTTTACGTAACCTCGGTCATACACCTTTAAGGCTGCCTCCATACATGTGCGACCTCAACCTTATTGAACTTGCATGGGCAGGAGTAAACAAATATATTCGAGAGCGCAACATCGGTGAACCTTCAGTTAAAGATTTAAAAAAAATAACATTAGAAGCGATTGACTCAATATCGGCTGAAGATTGGAAATCGTATGTGAAACATGTTCGTTCTATTGAAGATAAATATTGGAAAGTGGATGGCAAAATTGAAACGGTTATTGACAATTTAGTTATCACACTGGGATCTTCAAGTAGAGACGACGAAACTTCATCATTTTCAGAGGAAGACAACGATTTAGAAGGAATCGAACCATTAGAATCACAGCTGTCAACCTCAAAAATGGTTTAGTTTTTTTTTAGTTAATTTTCTATTCAATACCTAATATCTAATATTGCAATTAATATTTGAAAAACTACAGAACTCGTATTTTTCCAAAATTAACACATCAATGTAGTTATAGTAGGGGAGCCAGCACTGATTCCAATGGACAAGATTTATCAAAATTTTAACTTATGCAGTTCGACTTTAAGCTTTTCGGGTATGCCAAAAGTGACTGTTTGTCTTCATCTGTCATATTACTTTGTACAGGGGGCGTCATTGTGAGGTACTATACAGGGAGTTTCCTAATTGCGTGCTTATGTGGTGATTCTTGGACCTTTTTAAGAAAAAATTTAATATGAACCTAAAAGTGTTAACTTTGGAGATACAGGGTATTAAAAAACATTTTTATAAAATCCTAATTCTGATGCTATTATAGATAAATAACTGTGTGAAATTTGATAGACGTCTTTTACGCATAAAAGGCCATTTTTTTATTACCAATCAATTTTTGAAATTTCCACCAGTGGCGTGCATATGTAATTAACCTGGGTAAATCCGTATGCTTCTTAATGCATAGAAGACGTGTATCAAATTTCATGCAGTTATCTACAATAGCATCAGAATTGGGATGAAAAAAAAAAACGTTTTGTTTTTAAACTTTACCATCCTGTATCTCAAAAGTTAAGACTTTTAGGACATAAACAGACCCCCTTTAACATCAGCACGCAATTGGGAAACGCCCTGTATAGTAATTCACAATGACGGCCTGTACAGCACTCCCAATGACGAAAGTAATACGACAAACGGAGAGAGAAGGCCACTTTTGGCATATCCGAGTAGCCCTAAGTCGAACTGCATAAATTAAAATTTGGATAAATCTTGTTCACTGGATCTGATGCTGGCTGCCCTTGTAAGATCTGGACTTGTATATAAGTGCGGTACACGAAAGAAAACACACAAATATAGATAAAGGTTCATTAAGCATAGTTAAATTTTTTAATTATCTGAAGTTCGTATAGTCAAAAAGGAGTGCCATATTATTTAAAGAACGACGGGACAACACTGGTTTAAAGAGATTTCTTGGCCGACCTTGCTAAATCGATTGACTCCGCCCGGTTTTCTTTCGTGTCCCGCACTATAACAATATCTCTATATAACCGTTTTTGGTAGATAGAGAAATCATGTTCTCCGTTTTTATGTGTTAGAGTTAGATCAAGAAAATCAATGGATTTATTTTGTTCTATTTCTGCGGTAAACTTTGATTGCCATTATGTTCCTGTAAAACATGCTAATACATCATCAACATACCTGCCAAAATAGACAATGTTAAAAAAGGGTGTTTTTAATTCTGATTTTCGAGGGAATCCAATAATAATTCGACAACGAAAGGGGATTACGGGAACTGTAATTTATTTTACATTTCATTTTAGCAACAGAGCCATCATTCAGGCAGCAAATGATGATGACTTTAATTATTTACATTCGTAAAAGTCCTCAGCCAGTGCTTAGGATTTTATTAGGTAAAGTAGCATTGTTTCCGCGACGTTATTACCGAAAGTAATTATTCTTTTATTCCTTTCTTACTACAAACCCTAAAACAAATTCCACATTTACCTGCCTAACTAGAATGAAAGGGGCCTCCCCGATGTTCTGGGCCCGTACCAAGCGCTTCTTTAATTTACCTCGGGTCAAATTAGAGTAGCAGTCTTTCCTGGGAACTTCGGGATGTTTTTGACGGTCTAACAATAAGAGAATAATTTCTTGGGCAGTTACTTTGGCTTGGCACGAAGTTTTGTTACCGTTCGAACCGTTTAGATTTATAGATATCAAACATTTACCGAGACATCGAAAAAAATGTTAAAAACAAGGGATCTTTTGATAGGATTTTTTATCCAAGTATGGAAATTTCTGACTTCGTGTACAGGGTGTCTGCTCTCTAGAGAATTTATTATATAAGTTATCAAAACATTTTAAATTTACAAAAAAAAACAACCAAAGACGTTTGGGGGGTTAACAAATGCGCCTCATCTTGGTTATTTTAAATAAGTCTTTCATTATATTATTGTTTAAATGCGTTGGTCTCTTATTGCTGTCAGAGCACGGCCTGTAGAGCTGTACATACTTTATTGAATCTCTGTAAATAAAACATTTTAAACTGTTTAAATTGTTGTGTAAGTGTTGTCCTAACACTGGAACCTGTGGTGGAAGATAGATCAAAATACAAGAGTTCTAACCACACTACACCACAACTTATTACGTTCTGGACGCGCGTTTCGCTAACCGAGTTAGCATCATCAGCAGATGATATAAACTAAAGTAAATGATATGAAAATAGAGGGGACTATAGGGAATAGGCCCTCTGTCTTTATTTAGTGCTTTCTTACCACATTTAACTATTTCTATACTCTAAAATGCATCCAATAATCTATTATTAGATCAATTTTTAATCTACTTAAGATTATTTATTCCTATTTGGTGATTGTTTTCCAAAGCACGTTAGGCAACGCTTGACTTTTCTGTTCTTCCGTATCTTAAATGTGCCATGTGTTCTTTAAAACGGATGTTTATGGAGGTTTTAGTTTGCTCAACATATTTTAGATCGCAGTCATTACAGTTAATTTCATAGATGTCACTCCTCTCCTTCAAGTCGACTTGGTCTTTAGTGTTTCCAAGGAGATTTTTTAAACTGTTGTTCGTTTTGTAGGCTACTTTAAAACCTACGTTTTTAAATACCTTTTCTAGACCTCTCGTATATCTAGGATCATATGGTATTCTATTAACTTATTGGGAGCCTCAGGTGCTTAAAGAGTAGTGGCATCTTTTAACATTTTCTTATGCTTGTGTCTGTTTTCTAATTTATGTACAAAATTATCCTTATATCCATCACTTTTAGCTATATTTTTAATCCGATTCATTTCATTGTTAAAATGTTCTTTACTTAATGGAAAATTGACTAACCTGTGAGTTAAGGAATTAAATGCTGCCATTTTGTGTTGACGGCAATGAAATGAGTCGGATGTTATATGCCTATCAGTATTAGTAAATTTCCTATAAATATGAAATTCTAATTTATCGTTATTTCTAATAACTAACGTGTGGAGAAAAGGTAATTGCCCATTGTTCTCCTTTTCGTACGAAATTTTCTGTTTTAGTATCAAAAATAGCAAATATATCAAAACAGTGTAAAAACCTTGTGTCCGATAAACTAAAATTTAAACTAACACATATTACATATACAGTTATCTAAACTGTGTTGCCTTCCCAAAATCTATAAACCTGGGAAGCCATGAGACCTATTGTTTCAGTTGTTGGATCACCAACGTACAATATTTCAAAATGGTTAGTAGAAGAATTCAGCAAATTAAATATCTCGTTAGAATTCTTAAATAAAATTAAGAATGTTCACTTAAAAGAAGGTGAAATTTTAATATCTTTTGATGTAAGCTCATTGTTTCCTAGTATACCCATACCAATAGCTTAAGAGTAACTAAAGGAACTACTTGAAAACAATAATATCCAGAAAGAAATTATTGATGAATATTTGCTTTTCACAAAATCATGTATGAATCAAATTTTTTTTCGGTTCAACAATAAATATTATAAATTGCTTATCTCCGTTCCTTGCAAATTTGTTTATGGGTAGTTAGAAACCCAATTCAAAAAAGAACTCAAGTATTTCCCAAGGGTGTGGTATAGATACTAGACGATATATTTGCTATTTTTGATACTAAATCAGAAAATTTGGACATTTTCTTAGAAACATTAAACAATAACCATCCTTCCATTAATTTAACTAATTACATTAAATACGAAAAGGAGAACAATGGGCAATTACCTTTTCTCGACACGTTAGTTATTAGAAATAACGATAAATTAGAATTTGATATTTATAGAAAATTTACTAATACTGTTAGGTATATAACGTAAGACTCATTTCATTGCCGTCAACACAAAATGGCAGCATTTCATTTCTTAACTCACAGGTTAGTCAATTTTCCATTAAGTAAAGAACGTTTTAACAATGCAATGAATCAGATTAAAAATATAGCTAAAAGTAATGGATATAATGATAATTTTGTACATACATTAGTAGATAGACATAAGCATAAGAAAATGTTAAAAGATGCCACTACTCTTCAAACACCTGAGGCTCCCAATTAGTTTATAGTAATCCTATATGATTCCAGATATACGTCTAGAAAAAGTATTTAAAAACGTAGGTTTTAGAGTAGCCTACAAAACGGAGAACAGTTTGAAAAATCTCCTTGGAAATCCTAAAGACAAAGTCGACTTGAAGGAGTGGCATCTATGAAATTAGCTTTAATGACTGCGATCTAAAATATGTTGGGCAAACTAAACGCTCCATAAACATTCGTTTTAAAGAACACATGGCACATTTAAGATACGGAAGAATAGAAAAGGCAAGCGTTGCCCAACATGCTTTGGAAAACAATCACCAAATAGGAATAAATAATCTTAATTTGATTAAAATTGTATCTAATAATAGATTATTGGACGCATTTGAGAGTATAGAAATAGTTAAATGTGGTAAGAAAACACTAAATAAAGACACAGGCCCTATTCCCTATAGTCTTGCTTACTTGACAACGGTGCAGTCGGGTGCAACCAAGTGTGACCACATTTACCTATAAATAGTCTCGGTTAGGATAAGTTACTTTAGTTTATATCATATGCTGATGCTTGCTTGGTTAGCGAAACGCGCGTCCAGAACATAGCAAGTTGTGATGTAGTGAGGTTAGAACTCTTGTATTTTGATAGACTTATATGGCCTACGAGAATCATAAATAACATATGGACGGAAATTTCTAACCAAAAAGGTTTAAAAGAGGTGAATTATTTATATCTAAATGGTCATTTAAGGGATACTGGGTGATTTTATGTTCATTAATTTCCAAATGTGACACTTTTTTTCTTTTGTTTATTGTATGTAATATTTCAAATTTTCCATCGAAAGCATGGTTATTATCTAACAAATATTCAGCGTATGATGAATCTGTTTAATTTTTATAAAACTCCTTTTATGCTCTGCTAGTCTCTGTTTAAAAGTTCTCCCAGTCTGACCTATATACACTTTTGGGCATGATCCACAGTCTAATTTATAAACCACGGATTTATTACATTTATTTGTTTTTTCTTTGTTATTTTTTAGAATACTTAGATCATTATTTGTTTTAAATTAAATTTTAATGTTCTTTTTACACAGTATAGAAGGCACCTTTTCTGTAGGTTTACCGATATAAGTAAGTATCTTATATTTATTTTTTTCTTTGGGTGGCACAGGGTAAATTTTTGAAAGTGTTTTTTTTTAATATTCTCTGATTTAAAATATTGTCAATTATTTTAACTTAACTGCTATTTGTTTAATTATGTTTGAACATTACTTTTGTTTATAGAGTTATTATATTTTTGTATATGGTATTTAAATATTTTAAAAATATGTTAAGATGAGAGACATTTTTGAAAAATGTTTATAATAATTTTTGCTTCCAAATTATGCATAAATATTTCAGCCAAGAGTGGACTTAAAGGGTTCCTCATAATAAGCCCTTCCTTGGCTGAAAATAACTCCTCATTAAAGTGGAAGTAATTCTGGTTCATGCATACTTTTAAGGCATCTATAATTTCTGTTTGTAGTATAGGATTGGTTTTGTTTATAATAAGATTATTTCTTATAATTTCAACTGTCTCTAATCGTGGTATACTTAGGAAAAGGTTTTTAACATCAAGCGATACAAAAATTGAATATATAATAAATATTTTTAATTTTATTAGTTAAATGAATAGAATTTTTAACAGAATAGGTGGATACAAAATTGTTTTTCTATAACAATATCTATAATTTTTTAGAAAGTTTAAAGGTTGGAGCTGTCACAAATGAGTCTACCGGTCTTAAAGGTAAATTTTCCTTGTGGAGTTTAAGAAAAGAATAAAGTTTGGGAGGCTGTGGATTCATGACTTTAAGAAAAAACTTATCTTTTTCTGAGAAAATACTCTTACAGTTTTCGATTATTCCTTCAACTTGTTTCTGAAATTTATCAATTGGGTTGTTTGTAAGTTTGTCGGGTCTAAAAGATCTAGAGTTTTTTGGAAATATTCTTCTTTGTGTAATGCGATTATAGTTTTTCCTTTATCTGCTCTTGTAAAAACCAGATTATTCTCTGTAGTTTTTTAATGTATACTTTTAACGACCGCGTATGTTGTATATTTGTTTTTGTGATATTTATATCTTTATTTCTTTAGCCAATAAATATTTTGTTTCGGTTTTAATTTCTGTTGTTTCTATGCCTAGCTTTGATTCTACTCCAAAATATTCTAATGTTTTATTGTTAATTGCCGTACTTAATTGTAATTAAAACTTTTTTCCTCTCACTACAGCATCCTCGAACTGTGGGCGAACTGTCTCTGTTTTACAGGTACTTCTATGAATTCTGTTCTGATGAAATTTTACTCATTATACCTTCCTTAGCCATAATTAATCTGAAGAAACGCGTATATACATCCCTTGTTCGTCCCACTGCAGAGAACAAGGACCTTTGAGTTTGTTTGGTCCTTTATGTGTATAGATTTTGGAATTTGCTACCAGCAAAGGCTTTTCTCTCTTCCTTTAATCGGCAAACCTTTAAATCCCACATAAATAAATTTTTCTCTCTTTTGACTTAAAACAAACACGACACCTAGTACTTAGGCTTTCGTGGTCTGTTCCTAGATAAACAAATAATGAATCCTATTCTATCCTATTGATGGTTAATTAATTTTGGCGTCTGTCGTCGTATTCAAAGTAGTATTTGATGCATCACAGCTCGTTTTAAAAGGAAGTAAAAAATAAAATATATTTAACGGTCTATATTTTTGATTGAGATTTTTTTAAAAATTGATTTTATTTTGACAATATAGTTTTTAAATCTAATTTTATTTTTAAGACAAGTTCCCTATTCTCCAAGCATGAACAAATATTTTTAAAAAAGTGTCATTTCTGTCCTATTTTCCATGTAGGTGAAGATCGATATCGCAACTCAGGCAACATTTACAAATTTTACAATCGAGGACGCAAATACGCTTAAATCAATTTAAATTTAGTGAGGCAATGCACTCGCATCATATAGGAATATCGGTAATTACTGCATGCTGGCTTTAACTATTGATGTATTACGTAATTAGTTTCAATATGGCTTAATAGAATTAGGGTTTTGGATTTAAATAAACGTAAATGTCCATGAGCGTAAGGGCATTAAGACTGAATACACAGACAGATTTTTGGATCTATTGCATTTTCTTATCTCTTTCTATCTTCCAAAGGACCCAGTTTCATGTGAAATGGCGAAAATAGCTTCTTTTGTAGGCTAAATTATGCTGTATTCGATTTTTTACACGTTGGTCTGATCTGATGTCTGTTAGCAGAAGTGAGGTACTGAATACAAAAATGTACTTAAGTAAAATATTCAGTACTTTTGAATCTGTAGATATTTTACTTAAGTACTTTTGAACTAGTGTAACTTGTGACAATGGATTCGGTACTATTTTTAGAAAAGTACTTTTATTGGTACTTAAAATTTCAATTTTCAAAAAGTATTACTTATTACTTAAAACATGTACTGCAAAATCTTAATCTACTTAAAGTAATTTAGTGCTTAAATACTTTTATTTCAGTATTTATAAATAATTAAATATATTTCAATTTTTCAAAAGTACTTCAATATTAAAAAAACCTAAGTAATCCGAAAATGTTTTTAAGTAACTGATTTACTTTATGTATTTTATTAAAAATAAGGGTATTCACAACTTCTAAAAACCAATTTATATTAATATAAGTAATCTAATAAATACACACTAAGTTTTCAATGACTTTTTATGTACATAATGTGAACACCGATTACTTCAAGACGTTTTCATCAACTTAAGTGAAATTTTCAGGAAGTGTTCAGGATAGTGCCGGAGTTAGGTGACTCGGATTATATGGGTTATGTGACTCGGATCTGGCCCAAAATTATAGTTGAACTAAAATAATTGGAATTAAATGTTTTTGGGTAGCCTTAGGTCGCTATAAAAGAACTGTGTGTTAGTTATTTATGCATATATTCCCTAAAATTTAAAATTAGCAATGATAGCAAAATTCTAAATCTTCTTAGCAATTGACCAGGAGTTTACTATATATAATCAATGAAGGTCACTAAAGACCTAGAAACTCGTCTTGTTTTCTGTGGCCCACTTCATGATATTATTTCGCCCAAGGTTAATGAAGATTTTGGACTTGTTTCTACAAAGTACAGAAGGAGAACTGACAGCACTATTAGAAAAGCTAGGTCATAACTGTCTCCAACCTGACTTGAACATAACATAAAAAATATGTTAAGGAATAAAATGCTAATACGTTTATTTCAGTTATGTAGTATAGTCAGCAAAACTTATTAACAAACCTTATTTTCGACGAAAATAATAAAAAAATTAATAGAAGAAAAGACAATTTCAACGAAAATAATAAAAAAAGCGAAGTTTCGCATTAATAGCCGTCATTTCGTCATAAAGATATTATATACGTTACCTGAGAACTGTCCTTTAATTACTTCGTGTATATCTCCAGAAATAATGTGAGGACATTAGTCTGATGTCATATAATCATATAAAGGCCTATGTACGAGACCCACACGATCATTTATTTAAGAAATTATTTTATGATTTTTTCGAGGTATAGTGTGTATAGCCCATATTTAAAGTTAAGCTTTATATTAGAAACATGGTGTTTTTAATTACTAAATGTGTTTTTGCGCATTTAATCATTAGTTTTATCCCCTCAAAAATCGCTGAAATGACTCGTATAAGTTCGACTATCCTGCGGGTTAATTGGGATTACGCAATGTTAAATAGATTCACTGTCCAACGTTTCGCCTTCGATTGCACAAGGCATCATCAGAAATATTTACTTCACAAGATCGGAATACTGAATAAGCTCGAAGAGCCACAAGATATCTTAGTCAGTTTTGATGTGGAATGTTATATACAAATATGCCTATCAAAAATTTTGACAACTCACTCACTCTGACACTGTCACCTAACCAATATCTTTAATTAAGCTTATGGGGGCGAAGCCTTACAGTCGTCTCCATTTAGTTCAAAATCGTGGTGATATGTAGACGACACTTTTGTCATATGGCCTCATGGTCCCGAAAATCTGCCTGTGTTTCATGATCATCTGAATGAGTAATAAAGTAAAAAGGAATGGTTCCTTGGGGTACTCTGTATATAGAAAACCACACATACGAATTGACATTATCATCCGGCACAGAAGCAGTTATCAATTCTTTATCAATTTATCAAATTATTTACAATCGGTAACAGAAAAATTAATTCAAGCTTTAAGAGGGAATGGATATTGCCCTGAGAATGTTAGACGGTCAGTTCTACTCCTCGACAGGAAACTAATAAGGAGTTACCCACATCAAAAGTAGTTTTTTCATTTATACATAGAACCACAAAAAAAAATTTCAAAGTACTTTGCCGGTGCAACATTCATACAATCTTCAACACACACAAGAAAACTGGACATTATTTGCAATCGCCGAATTTCTTTCCAAATGAAAGGGGTGTATAAAGTGCGGGACACGAAAGAAAACCGGGCGGAGTCAATCGGCTTAGGAAGGTCAGCCAAGAAATCTCTTTAAACCAGTGGTGTCCCGTCGTTCTTTAAATAATGTGCCACTCCTTTTTGACTATACGCACTACTACACAGATAATTAAAAAATATAACTATGCTTAATGAACCTTTATCTATATTTGTCTGTTTTCCCTCGTGTACCGCACTTCCTTATCTCTTTTGTGTTGCAAAAACAGCGAACTTTCAAATTTTAAAATGATTTAATTTTGATTTTTCTTGATCGATTTACTTATAAATATATTTTTTCTTGAGTTCCGTCATTAACTGTTCCCGGGCTACTGCCTACGTCCACTATTATTGGACCACCCAGTATAGTGATACACGATTTACAAGTCCAGATTTTACAAGGGCAGCCAGCATCAGATCCAGTGAACGAGATTTATCAAAATTTTAATTTATGCAGTTCGACTTTGGGCTACTCAGGTATGCCAAAAGTGGCCGTCTGTCTCCGTTTGTCATATTACTTTATACAGGGACCGGCATTGTGAAATACTATACAGGGCGTTTTCTAATTGCGTGCTGATGTTACAGGGGGTGTTTTTATGTCCTAAAAGTCTTAACTTTTGAGATACAGGATGGTAAAGTTTAAAAAAAACATTTTTTTTTCATCCCCATTCTGGTGTTATTGTAGATAACTGCATGAAATTTGATACACGTCTTCTATGCATTAAGGAGCATACGAATTTATCCAGGTTAATTACATATGCACGCCACTGGTAGAAATTTCAAAAATTGATTGTTAATAAAAAATGCCTTTTTATGCATAAAAGACGTGTATCAAATTTCACACAGTTATTTATCTATAATAGCATCAGAATAAGGATATAAAAAAAGATATTTTAAATTAAATTAAATAATAAAAAATAAAATTAAAACCCTGTATCTCCAAAGTTAAGACTTTTAGGATCATGTTAAACTTTTTTCTTAAAAAGGTCCAAGAATCGCCCCCTTAAACATTAGCACGCAATTAGGAAACGCCCTGTATAGTACTTCACAATACATTGATGTGTTAATTTTGGAAAAATACGAGTTCTGTAGTTTTTCAAATATTAATTGCAATATTAGATATTTTTTGACGCCCCGTATTGAACAGAAAATTAATTATTTTGAAGCAGTTTATTGACAGCTACTTTATGAACAATTTTACAAAATATATGAAAAAAAACTAAGCCATTTTTGAAGTTGAGGGCTGTGATTCTAATGGTTCGATTCCTTCTAAACCGTTGTCTTCCTCTGAAAATGATGAGGTTTTGTCGTCACTACTTGAAGATCCCAGCGTGGTAACTAAATCATCGATAACCTTTTTCAATTTTGCCATCTAGTTCCCAGTATTTATCTTCAATAGAACGAACATGTTTAACATACGATTTCCAATTTTCAGCCGATATTGAGTCAATCGCTTCTAATGTTATTTTATTTAAATCTTTAATTGAAAGTTCACCGGTGTTGCGCTCTCAAATATATTTCTTTACTCCTGCCCATGCAAGTTCAATAGGGTTGAGGTCGCACATGTATAGAGGCAGCCTTAAAGGTGTATGACCTAGGTTACGTAAAAGACCGTCAATTTTATACTTTTTTTCTCTAAACTTGTTGGCTGATATTACTTCATATAATTGATATTTTCTCCATGTTGGATAGAGAATAGAGAAATTATCTCTATTCATCTGTCCATGATAGTCTCCAGTCGTTAGTCCCGAGCGAAATAAAAGCAGCACTGGAACAAATCCGGCTTCTAAACCAGCATGAACTATAATAAAGCGACTACTAGAGCGGATTACCTGAACAACACCTGTAACACTTTCACTTTGCCAGCATTTGTTCACTGTCATATCATTATCTACCCAGGTTTCGTCTAGATACACAATATTGCGTCCTTCTTGCCTATATTGCCTTACACTTGATAGATATTTCACCCGCCTGTGAAAAATATTTGGTCTCTCAATGAGCAATTTTCGTTTATTTTGGCATTTGCGCCAAACAAAACCATTTGATCGTAAAAGCCGATTTAAGGTTTTATACCCGTACGGAAAATCTGTTTTGGTCTTTATAGCACGAAGTAGGGGTTTGCAGGTCGGAACCTTCTTCAAGTTTATATAAAAATCCTCTATTGTTCGTCGAATTACTTGAAAATCACCATCGTCAATTTTATCTTTGTATGATAATCAGTGATCTTTTTTACCAGGAAATTTTAAAGGTGAAGTAGAACATGAGCGATCATTATGTTTTCGTTGAATTTTTCTTACACTACTTTCCGAAACACCAGTGTAAAATGCAGCGCGTTCTGTTCGATTTTGAATTGGAATAGTCAAACTATTATTTTCATCTTCTCTAGTACAGGCCTTTATAACGCTCGCAATAATTGCACGTGCACCGCTTCGAATTGTTTTTCCTCTTTTGCTCGCCATCGTTACTTCGAAATAATAATTCAAATTCAACGCAACGCATTTATATAGAAATGGAAACAAATGCTCGAAATGTATAGGCGCCACTGGAAATAGCTAGAACCTTCTAGCGGCAAGTGCATGGAGACTCTAGGTACATCCCAATTACAAGTGACCAGCGCGAAATTTACTAAATCCTCGATTAATTTTCTGTACTGCTTAGCTGGCGCACTTTATAGGTGCAGCGGCAAACTTTTACAATAAATAAAATAACATACAATTTATTTGCGTACACAAATTTTACTTTTCCGCTTGCTTAAGACTATGAACCTTTATTTTAAGAACGGCCCGGTTTTCTTTCGTATCCCGCACTTTACAATTCTTTGATCAGGTGGTGATGTGTATTTTGGAAAAACTGGACGATATAGATCCACCAGGCTTAAGGAACTTGAACAATATACTAGAATGATACAATTTTAACAATCTGTTGTATCTGAACCGCAACATTTAACAAATTTACAAGAAGCCAAACTTCTTGCGTAGGTATTCTACAAGGTTCCCCATAATAGACTACCCATTTTAATAGCTCAATAAAATTTTCAAAACTTGATAAAACATACATTTTATTACACTTAATTATGATCTACTCTTTGGGATTCACTGTAACATATGACTTATCCTAACTTTTAAAAATTACGACTTTTAAGTGACCGCCATCAACTTCAATGCACTTTTCAAGACTGGACAAGACATTATTCATGTCACGATGAAGCAAAATCTGATCTATTCGCCGAACTTCTTCAACAGTTCGGCCTTTGAGTTCTTGAATGTTTTCTGGACGAGTTGCAAAAACCTTCGCCTTTAAATAGCCCAACCGAAAAAAGTCTGATGCAGTTAAGTCCGGGAACCTAGAAGGCCAATATAAATCCCCAAATCGTGAAATCATTTGCCCATTAAAAACTTCTCGCAGAATTCTCAGAGTTTCTAGCGCATTATTAAGTAATCGCCTTCTTTCTAAATCAGGAATAAAAAACTTCTCTAGCATATTTACGTAACGCTCGGACGTCACTGTTAGAGGATGGTTCCTTCCATCTTCAAAAAAATTTGGAACAATAATGCAAATTGATCCTACCGCACACCAAGCAATAACGTTTGGATTATGAAGATTCCCGTTTGAGCAATACCTAAAACTCTGTTTATTAACCATGCCGTACAAATAAAAATTTGCCCTGTCGCTTATTAAAAGATTGTGGATGTCTCTTCTATGTAAATTTAAAAATTCTTGCGAAAAGCTAATCTGGCTTGCTTATCTTGATAACTAAGATGTTGCACCATTTGGTATTTGTTCGAATGAAATTTTTAAGTCCTTGTGTAGATTATTCTCAAAATAGGGGATTGTCTATTAGCAAACCATGTGGGACGTGAACGCAGTTCTGACATATTCAATAGTTTCAGAAGTACGAGTTGTTCTTCGATGTCCAGGTTTCTTCAAAGTTTGCACAGAACCATTTTGACGCCAGTGGTGAATCCATGACATAACAGTTTTACGGTTTGGAGCATGATCTCTATTGTTTTTGAGTTACTTCTTATGTAAGTTTCTACGTAAAAAACTCGTTGTTAAACTGAGTAATCCATGAGGATTAAAACTAAACGTTAAAATATGTATCAAAACCTAATGACAATTAGCTAATTTATTAGAAAAATGACGTTTCATAAAAATCAATTTTTTCCTAGTATTGTGACAAGCGCCTACTCGATTAACAAGATGTTGATTAAAATCATAAAGACCATAGAAGATAATGATTAGGCGTATTGTCTTGTTGCCAGGTAGTGTATCATACTCGGATCTCAGAAATTCCTGCTAGTATAGATAAATGTATCAGTTTTGATGATTTTTCCGAGTATCTGATTCAAGAACAATTAGATATTGTTGGACTGTCTGAAACATGGCTTGACCAGGGAATTACTGGCGATGCTCTTGAGATTGATGGCTATTCAATTTTAAAGGCAGACCGTAACAGTAGAACTGGTGGCGTAGCATTCTATATAAAAAATATATTTAAATTTAAACTTTTGATTGAAACTCTAATGACTTTGAACAAATTTGGCTTAGTGTTAAACTTTGTAACAGTTTAATTTTGTTATAAGTGCATTTCATTGTATGATTAATTTAATATTATAATCTACTACTTTAGTATTAAGTTTAGTAATTAATATGTACGCCTTGTTGGTTTGATTTAATTAGATTTTAGTAGTTTTGTTATTAGAAGCGGTTACATTGTTCAGATTTAAGCGAAATATAAATTCAACAACTTTTGCAGCAAATTTCGGTACACACAGAGAGGTGTGTTAACTACTTATCGAGAGGTGACACCTCTCGATAAGTAGTTAATTTTGTACCTATATCTGAACTAAAGATATAAAGGAATAATTTTCAGTAAATGGTACAAGTTTAGCGTTCGAATCATAGATGTCGCCAAAAAAAATCAGTTCAAATATAATTGTTGGATTTATTTAATTTTGCCGAATTTAATAATTATATACTGTATAAAAAAAACTTCAAATAGCGTTTTAGACAAACTATTTATTTCCCATATATTTTACAGAGTAGATATAAATTAAATTTTATTAATTTTGAAAACCTGTTTTCGAGTCCTTTTTACAAGTCTTGGGATTTTCGTTTTCCTTGGCTAGATATGCTGCATTTTTAGATTCGAGCGTATATTTTGTATAACTCTTCTGTCGCTGTAAAAAAAAACCAAATCATTAACACCCCAATAAATTCGTTGATATAAAGTCGATATTATGAATTAATATTGAACTGTAAATACTTGTATTAAAAAAAAGGTTGCCTTGATAAATATTTCTTTTCAGATATACATAAGATTATTTTTAGACCATAGATACTATATATACACCACTTCATACTTTCTCTAAATCTACATTTTATTATTCGTGTTCCCTTTTGCTGTGAATATGTAACATATAAAGGTATTTTCATTTAAGTTAGACATAAATAAACCAAAGGTATTTCTCGATTCAATATTAATATTCTTACCTTTTTTATCCTGAGACTATATAAACTACAGCCTTCTTATAATTTCTACCAATGTTTGATGTTCCGAAATTCAGATCGACTTTTGTTTTGTCCATAGTTGCATAATTACTTGCAGCCTATTATAAACTGAAATTTCGTTACGTCTGCGTCTTATGCATTTCCTAAAATAAATAGTTAATAATTGTGTGAATAAATTCCTATTTTATGGTTAAATAATGAGTTTATACAGTTGGGAAAATTTTATTAAATTAAACTCAACTTACGTTTCGTTTTTATGGCATTTAACTACTCCTGCATTAGCACATCATTTTTTTTGTCTCTTTGGTACTCTACTCCGGACTAATATTTGACTTTCCTGAGTGGTCCTTTTCCATTATTACTAGAGTAATTAATTAAATATTATTTGTTTACTTACGTTTCCATTTCGCCTAGGCGTTGCTTTTAAATTTCAGGTTAGTTGTTTCTGTCAATGTTATTATTGCGTCGTCTCGGAACTTTTCGGATCTATTCGGCTAAGACTTCCATATTAACTTATTTTCGAAACACTCCATCCGGTACTTCCTCATATCAAGAGCGCAGGCATCTTTTTCGCTGTTGCCAAGTGTATTCCTGCATTATTTCCTATATCTTTCTCAACCAATGGAGAGTCGTTTTTCTTGTCTAACACGTTAATCATATACTTGTTTTATTCCGACTATGTGCTCTTTTGGCAAGGTTGTTAGCACCTGACATGTTCTAGCCAATGGTATTCCGCCACCTTAGTTAACCAAAGTTCTAGATGGAAAGGAAGCTGGGGGAACACATTTTTCACTTTTCTGGTCACCTGCAGATAACTGACAGGTCTTCAGCGCGAGTCTGAGGAAATAATCCAGGAAAATCTTGGAAATCCATTAGCGGGATTTTTCCTCAACACCGCAATAGTTTTCGGGCACATTATAGTTTGCACTGTGAGTGTTATTTTTCGTGCTAGAAAATCTCTCTAAGAGAGGATTTTACCTGAAGATTGGACCAGACCGTCATTTTCCATGCCCATGTACTTGGCACGTGAAACCACTTTCTGACTAGAACTGAGTGACCCTATTGGATAGGTAATTTGCTTTAATATCATTTATCCTGAAAAGGGTATTTATTTTTTGAACTGAATTTCGTCGAACATCTTTTACCTCAGTAATTTGATCAATTTTCTTATTATATTAACCATATTTTGTGGATCATAAATTGGCTCTATTTTATTTTAAAATAAAACCACAATATTTAAGCAACTTGCATAGTGTGATTTGATTACTGCATTCGTTCTTTTTAATAGATAATAAACATTAATAAATGGCTTGCAGAGGTTTTCAGTAACAATTAAGTATAACGTACATTGTTTTTCTTTTAGTCTATGGTATTTTTTTTTTGCTTTTTGATTTGCCGCTGGAAAATAATTAGTTAAATAAAATTCTTTTTTTAACTGGTTATATTATAATTTAAATATATTTGTGCCTTTTGATTTTTCTTATTGCTGCCTTATTATATCTACATTTTTTGTAAGTATTCTCACAACGTTTCGCTTAAATATTTGCTATTCTTCAGGTCTATACATACCTTCTTTTGTTAAGATTTTGCTTTTTTTATTTTATTCTCATTTCTATTTAAATTGGCCGAGGTCAGTCTAAATTTTCTATTTATTTTATACGGGAAATTGTTATAGTAATCGATTTTGTTACAAATTTATTTATTGTAAATTGAATTTAGTTTTATTGGAGTCAGTTATAATAATGGGCTTTTTTCTTACCCAACGTTTCGATTAATTTTAGGTCATCATCAGGGTCTATTTTTTATTAAGTATTAGAATTATTTCTATTACGTATTGCTAATTTAAATCATTCGGATTCAGTCGAAACCTTGTATTTATTTTAGTGTTAACGCTGGTTATTGAGATTATATTTGATAAAGTAAATTTTAGAATTTTCTTTTTCGGTCTTAGTTTGTATTTGTGGATTTGTTGGATTTATTGACACAACGTTTCGACTGAATTTTCGATACCCATCAGGGTATTTTGTGTTTATTGATGGTATCTTTAGTGATTTTATTTTAAATTATTTTATTGTATTTTTTTATTTTGTTGCTTGCGGTTTTAATTTATTTAAAGAAAAGTTCTGATTAGTGTCTTGAAATTAATTAAATATTTTTTTTATACTTCTCCGTAGTACTAAGTTTTTAAAATTAAATTATTGTTCTGAAACTTCAGTTAATTTTGAATCAGTAGAAACCTTTTGGGGATTTTTTTGAATTAATTAAAATTATTTGGGTTTTCGTTATAGACTTTGAATCACTATGAAAAATTCTAGAAAATTTTTGTTTTCTTAGGGTTCAAGTCAGGGGCCAACTGTAAGTCACAGTCCTAATTTCAAGTCAGGGGCCAACTGTGAGTCACAGTCCTAATTTCAAGTCAGGGGCTGATTGCAAATGCAAGTCACAGACATAATTTCAAGTCACGGACTTCAAGACTCGGGACTAATCCCATGTCAAGGGCCTAGTTTGAAGTTAGGAGCGCTTAAGAACTTCCAGGTGCTGCTGGATTTGGTGACACTTATTGTTTACATTTTTCTTTTATACCGTAACTGATAACACACTTATTGTTTATATTTTTCTTTTGTACCGTAACGGATAAATAGATTTTTTTTACTTTATTTGTGTGTTTTATTTAGCTCACTCTTTTTGTCTGTCCGAATAACTTTAGATTTTATTAAAATTTCTTTTAAAGTATCAAGAGGAAGCAAGTGCCGCGAAGATCAAGGGGCTTTCCAGTTTAAGTCGCAATAAATTGGTGGCGCGATTTCTTAAGTTTTCCCATGCCCTACTCTCCGGGTTAATTGAGCTAGGTCATCTACATTGCACGCTCTGTTGACCACGAGCTGTAATCTTGATACCTTTTTGTGATTGAAATAATTTAAAATAAAGCAGTAATAATAATTATTATTAAATAAGAGCGTAGCAATCTTGTACCTTGGTTTTAAGAAAATCCAGGGTTACAACTTGGCGGTAAAATTGTCCGTATCGGTTCCCTGTATAGGCCTCCTGCTGGAAATCTGATTATCTGTTTAAATGGACTTGAAACCAGTTTGATTTCTTTTCTACCCATTTTTGATTTTGTAGTTTTTGGTGGAGATTTTAACGTGGATTGCCTTTCCAATTACAATAGTTTTTTGGCATTAAAAAAAATATGGTCTTCATCATATAATTATTCAACCAACCCGGGTCACTGAAAATCCAGCTCTCTTTTGTATATTATCGCTACATCATCTTTAGACCTGATTCAGGGTAGCCATGTGCTTAGGATGGACAGGATATCGGGTCACTGTTTAGTAAAATGCAACCTGATTTGTGAAAAACCCCTTAAATATGTAAAATATTGGACATATCGAGATTACTCTAATTTTAATTACGACTTATTTATTACTGATCTGTATAGTGGGATGTAAATTGGGATTATTATTTTCTATCAATGATGTGGATGAAAAGGTTATTTTTTTACTGAAGCCATAAATGATTTGTTTTGCTCCATACAAAACTTCACGTCTTACTAAGTCCCCTGAGCCGTGAATAACTTCTAATGTTAAATATATGATGTGGCCAAGGAATAAAGCTCACACCAAATATAAAAAACTCAAAACAGAGGAAACTTGGAGTGGGTACAAACAACTTAGGAACTTTGTTACAACGTCTGTACGCAATGAAACTGAAGCATATTTAAATCATCAATTTTGAGTATATCTATAAGTAAAAAAGCTTTTGGAAAACTCTAAGATGGCTAAACATTAATCCTGGTTCTGCTGGGAATGCGGGTGAAGGAGGAAACCCTGACGATTTTAACAAATATTTTTTGGAGAGTATACCTTTACGAAACGCCCAGATTAATAATAATGACGTATTCCTAAATCGGTATAAAGACTTAAGTGCTTATAGTGTTCCTCCTAATTTTAAATTTTCTGAAGTAAATTGAAACCGGGTCAACAAAATTATAAATCAGCTGCGTTCTAATGCCCATGGTGAGGATGAACAAGATCATGAAATGTATTTTTAATAGTTCCTCATTTGCTGCCTCATATGACACATATTGTGAATTTCTGTATTCTTAACGGTAAATTTCCAATGCAATGGAAAACTGCGAATATATTACCTATCGCCAAAAATACCAACCCAAGTGAATTTTGTCATTTTAGATCAATTAGCTTGCTGCCTAATTTTTTAAAATATTAGAAAAAATTGTGTATATGCAATTAAATAACTTCTGTTATCAACGTAATTTTATTTCCATAACTCAGTTCAGATTTAGATCGCATTCTAGCACCATCACCGCACTTTTGAAGGTACCTGACGACACAATTAGGGCTACCGACAAAGGCCAACAAACTTGCTTACTTCTTCTTGATTTTAGTAAGGCATTTGACACCTTGGATCACGATATTCCTTGTGCTAAACCAAACTTCTTTGGATTGGATAGGACTGCTGTTAGTTTCTTTAAAGATTATCTTCTCGAAAGGTGTCAAAGGGTTCTTGTAGGGAGTCAGACTTCTGAAAATTTAAGCTTAAATCGAGGTGTGCCTCAAGGTATCATTTTGGGACCTCTGCTCTTCTCGCTATATACATCGGATTTTGCGAATCATTTAAATTACATGAGTTCGCACCAATATGCAGATGACTTCCAACTTTGTTATAGTTTTTGCCCTAAAGATGTCAGGTTGATGGTGTCTGAGATTTTCGTATGGTCCAAGGAAGTATGACCATGTATCAGAGTTTTATAGACGGTCTGGCTGGTTTAAGCTTGATGAAAGATTCCAGTTACACTTGTGCTCATTGGTTCATAGAATAAATGCGTCCTACCAACCTAGATATCCACGAGAGGTCTACACGTCATAGAGAACTACTAGCAGTTCCAAGTCACAGGACTGTGCTGTTTCAAAGATCATTTAGTTTCAATGCCGTCAAATAATATAACGCAATTCCATTAAGATATGTTCAAATATTTTAACGTTTGAAAAGACATTAAAATCTCACCTCAAATCTGTAGATCCTAATTAAGATATCGGCTACAATCCAATTATGGCACTGTTGGTTGTAATGGTAAATCTAACATACTCACAATTATATATATTATATTTTTTTATTGTTGCTATTATTTGTTTCTCTTTAACTAGAGCAAAGTAGATAGTGCGAGTTTATCAAGCAGTACCGTTAGTTAATATTTATCTTCAATATGTTTTTGACACACATACATTTTACTGGTTATAAGGATTTTGATGTATATTATTGTGTTTAGTGGTAGATAATTATTGCATATTTCGTTTTTCTATTGTAGAAATTATTCTAAATTATTTATTGAAACGGGTGTTTAGATGAGTAGCGTTGCTAAATCTCGCCATGAAAAATGTATACGCTATTTTATATTGTAATTAAATAAAGACTATTTATTATTATTATTATATAAAGAAAAACGAACTTACTTATCTCATATAGAATGTATTTCAATATCAAAATAGGTAGTGTATTATGGGGGACCCTCTATAAACGAGAAATTAGAGAGTCTAAGAAATCTATAAGCATCCTAGTAATTTAACTATAGATGTATCACGTAGAAACCGACGTTTGCCCCGGGTCAAAGTTCGGTGAACACAAGTCAGGTATAAATACCCGGACTAAATATCTTCGAGCACATTCACTGTTCCGATCTAGTAAAATAATCCTTAAAGATTAATTTTGCTATCGAATGCCAATCGTCTAAAAGTGATTTGAGACAATCTAATCTCAAGTACCCTGGTTTCCTAATGGTTTATTTAAATCTTTATCATATACAGAAGCTAAAAGATGCCAATGTTATCCCTTTATGCACTTCTTTTTTCCGTCTTCTAAGAACAATTCCATAATTTACGATAATATTGTGGAGAAAAATTCCCACACCAAAAATTAGTAAGACATATAGGCCATTTCACGTCCAGAAATCGCCCATGCATGAACAGTTAAACTTGAATTTCTTATTTGCCCAAAACTTTCCCCCTAAAACAAGGTTCATAATAGTTTGGGGATATTTGAATTCTTGGAAAAGGAAAAGGGGAGAATATGGGCCTATATTAATATCTAGTTCCGAAATATCGTAGTTTAAAGGTTTTCTTGTTTATTATATGTTTTGTGGAATATTGGGAAATTCATATAGGCAAGAAATGTGTTTGATCTAAATAGGGTTATTTAGAATAAAAGGAGTTTTTTTCTTACAGCGACCTTACTAAATGTCAAATTGTGAAAAACGATACCAACTTTTGGATACTTCGATATTTTTAAATAGTTGTTTAAGCTAAAAAAGACAAGGTTTTAGTTAAATCAATAGCTTGAATAGTGTGAAAAAATATAATGTAAAAATTAAAAATTTTAACTCTCTGCACCTTTTGCAATAGTTATTCTAGAACTTTCACCCTAATCACATTTAGAAGCTTTGTTCGAGATCTCGAATCATATTTGACGGTTTTTTATTTTTTTCTATAGAAAAAAAGTTACACGGTTATTTCAAAAAGGATTTTTTTTTTAATTAAAAATTTTAAAATTTCTAGGGGTTCTTTTAATTATTGTGGAAATTCCGGGACTTTATTATCCCAGTTTCGCTACACCTAGAAGTATAAAGGTTTTGCATTTTTTTATTTAGAAAAAAAAACAAGTTTTTAAATTAAACAATTACAAATTTCTGGAGGTTCTTACATTTAATATAAAACTTTCGGGACTTTATTATCCCAGCTTTTCTTTAGACAGAAGTGTTTTGCACTTTTCACCTATGTCTGTCAGCCTTTTTTTGAGGCACTCTGTACATATGCGTCATTATTACCCTAGTTTCTCTATACCCAGTTGTACAGAGGTCTATTTTCAAAAAGTATGTATTTTTAAAATTCCAAAATTTTAAATTTTTAGGTGTTTTTTTACTTAATGTGTAACTCTCTAGACAGAGTGTCCCAAAAAAAGGCTGACAGTTAAAAGTTGAATACTTTATATTTGACATATTTCCCTTCTACGAAGAATTTTTATACCACATACTATATGCCCAAATTCAATAGTTATTTTTGAATTATTCACAATTCTTAGTTTCTTCAGTTGAATCAAAATATCAAGTCAAATATGGGGTGTTTTATTTTACAAAAATGTAACTTTGTCTGTCAACTTTTTTTGAGACACCCTGTATACAATAAAACGACCTCTAGTGGTAAGTTACCAAATTACAGACTCAAAACTTTAGGTAACGTTGGATCCCTAAGGTTTGCTTTTTTCAGCGCTACCAAAGTTATTGTAATTCGCTGAGCTTAGAGATAGGACAAAAAGTTAGTAATTTATTTTTAAGATGTATATATTTTGTTATCTTAATAGGTTGAAATTCCAAGGAAGACCTGTTTTTCTTTTACTTAAGTTGGTTAAATTTTCGTTGACCTAAATTTTAGGTTAGAAACAACATATCGAGATGCGGTTTACTCGTACTTAATTAGGCTTTATTTTACTATTTTTTCATGTAAAGGAATCATATCAATACAGTTAATTTTTTTAGAAAATATGTAATTTCTGTTACATTATCAAAAAACGCCCTGTAGTGCCAAAATCCCAAATCAAAAACACAATTAGTTAGACAACGTTGACCTTCAAGGAATCCTTTTTTTAGCGATACCAAGTTTATTAAAAGCCGTTGAGCCGATATCGGTTTATAGAAATTTATTTAGAAAAACAACAAAAAGACTTGCTTTTATCTCAGTTTTAAAATACATACATTTTTGTGTTATCTTAATAGGGCGAATTTTCGAGAAACACTGCTTTTTTAATTAAATAATTAGGCCCCCTAGCGGACATCTTAAAAACTTAAAAATTATTTCCAGAATTTTCTCGTGGCCACTTTGGATATACAATTTTTTACCGCAAGTTTCTACAATGAGTGGTTTCCGAGATACAGCCGCTTACCTCGCTTATTTGCCGACCCTGTACATTACTAATCCCCGAAACGCTAAATCGCGTAATAATAAATAGGTTTTATCGATGAACATCATTTTGAATACCTTCTTAAGCACGAGGGTCGTTTAATCTAAAGCATGCAGTACTAGGTTTATTGTTATTTTGTGTTTCTTTTTTAATTCGTAACTAGGCAGCCAGTAAAGCAAATGCAAATATTTTAAGGGTTATTTACGTAATTTTTGAAACACAATCCAATTCTCGAAAAAATAATACGATTCCATTTGACATTTAAATGTTGACAGACGCCATTCAAATTGTGGAGAAGAGCAACTGTTAAAAATATCTTATAATCTAACCCCTGCCTCCCAATTAACTTATCAAATTTTTATTAAAAAGTTGCAAACCGCTTTTCTCACAATGTACAGGCGAAGCCATTCTTCAATGCAATTAAACCCTGACCTTTTATTAAGTAAATAACGAAAACTAACTTAAGTTATTTAAAAATTATTTTTAACCAACCATCATTTTTAATTTGTATTACCTACTCGTACCGGGGATGCTTGATTCTCGACTTCTTTGCATAAAGGACAAAGAAAATATTTTCACAAAAACAATTTTTATATCGAAATTCCTCTGCGGACTGCCTCAAAGCTTTCGGAATTTGAAACATGTTAATTGAAATCAGACCTTTAAATTCCGAAAACTCTTTTAGAATAAACGACTGGGCCGTGAATAAATCCATCGGATGTTGAAAGCCACAATTAGCCACGGTATTTCTGAGCAGGCCTTGATTGGCGCTTTGGGTTCAATTGTTTTTTAATATGGCCTAATCGATTCATGAATTACTCTTTTTTAAACCTATATAAAGTTTTATGATGCGTGTCGTTATTCAGACATTCTGGAAAATGTTGCACTATTAGAAATTATGTATAAAAAGATAAAAGTTGTAAATTGCACTTTCTCTCTCTATAAGAGAAGAGCAAAAAGTAAATACAAAATTAATAAACTAAAGTAAATTTTAGTTTAAATATTATATCTGAACTTATCCTAAAACTAAAAATATTGACATTGATAAGAAAAAAAATCAAAGTTTCTGACTATAAAAGTATAAAATGCATGATGAAGATGAACATATTAATTGTGTAAAAAATGTTTCTTTAAGTGTTTTTAAAAGTATTAGTTTTGTTAATTTTTTTTAATCGTTTTGTTAGATTATTGTAATAACTAACCCTACTGTGTTTATTGTTTTTTTACAAGCAGCGCCCTACACTGATATTAGATATTGTAATTTTAAATAAATGAACGAAAAACTTATATATTTTAAAAAATTAGGAGAATTATGTTACAAATTTTAAACAAAATTCCTGATATTGGAGAAATTTGTACTCTTAAATATTCTATATGTGGCTTCCAAGCTAAATTTTGATATATATATATATATATATATATATATATATATATATATATATATATATATATATATATAAGCCTAAAAACTTAATATACTTTGAATAATTAATTTGATTATTAGAAAAAATATTGGCGGAATATATGTATTTTGAATAATATTTTATATTGATATATACATGAAAGAGGATTTCTGAAAGTTTAAAGTTATATCTGTAACCAATTAGTAATTAAATTTAGGTTTTTATTAGTGATGATTTATTTTGCAAAATTATCTGAAGTTTACAGAATGGTGGTATTATTACCAAATAATTTAATGGAACCTTCTAAATTTAACAGAGATATATATATATATATATATATATATATATATATATATATATATATATATATATATATTAAAAATAAAATTGAATAAAATTTGTCCTTGAGGCAAACCACATAACATTTTTTGATAACTACTCTTATTTTTGCCAATCTCAACAAACTGCTTTCGGTCCAACAAATAATTTTGGAACCGATTATATATAGTACTTCTTATACCGATATGAAACAAGTTTTTAAGCAATATTTTATGGTCTACAGTGTCAAAAGCTTTACACAAATCCAAAGACAATAGGCAACATTTTTCACGTCTATCTAAAGCAAGTTGAATTTGTGATACTAAATCATTTGCTGCTACCTCAGTATCCTTGGATTTGCGAAAGCCATATTGATAAAAAAACAAGACATTCTGATTTTCTTAAAATTGTTCAACTTTATCGTAGACAAATCTCTCGATTATTTTTGAAAAAACTGGCAGGATAGATATAGGCCTGTAGTTATTTGAGTTACTTTTTAGGCCATTTTTAAAAATAGGAACAACTTTGGCAATTTTTGAATTGTTGAGATAAATTTGTTGTTTACAAGAAGTTTTGATTAGATGACATAAAATTGAAGTAAGTTCACATTTGGTAATTTTAATCATTTTTACTGATATTTCGTCATATCTGCAGGTTTTAAATGGATGTAAAGAATCTATTATTTTAGCAATTATTACTTCATATATATCTTCTATGTTTAAAAACATTGAATGTGAATTTTCGGCGTATTTGGGAGGATTTCTAGGTGGAATCTGTTCTGCTAATCGTTGTCCGACGTTTATGAAATGATTTCCTCTCAGATGTCTTCTTCAGTTTCAATTTACTTTTTATTAATATAAAGGTGGTCAAGTTGTGTTGTTCTTTTTCGCTGGTTTTCCATGGAGTAAAATATTTATATTTTTCCATAATACTTTCTGATTACCTGTTCTAAATATTTGGTTATAATATTTTTTTTAATCGATTCATTTTTTTACATTTTTATTTAAAGTTTCATAAATTTCACAGAATTCTTTATTTGTTGGCTGTTTTTTCTTTTTATGGGAATATTAATAACGCGATTTTTTAATAGATTTGCCATAGATTCGTTAAACCATGGTTTTTAATTTTCTTTAATTTTTATTTTCCAGATATAAGAGTTTAGCTCAAATACTGTAATAATTTTGTAATATATTAAGTCAGGATCTTCAGTATGAGATGTTTCATCGTTTAGTTGAATTAAATCACGTTTTAACTTGTGTAAGTTAAATTTTTTGACAACAATATATATATTTGGTTTTTTTCTTTGAATAAAATTGGCATATTAATAATTTGGATTTTATGATCGGATATTGAGCTATTAATAAAATTTACCGTAATGTCTTTACTTAAATTTGACAAAATATGATCTATTAAGGATTCGAAATTTCCAAAATCTCTAGTGAAATATTTTTCACTGCACATGTAAAAGTTGTTTGAATAAAAAATATCCTTTAGTTTTTTGGTTTCACTGTTTATCTTCAATATATTAATATTTATATCTCCACCTATAATACAGTTTAATTTTTAAATTATTGAATAAATTTAAGAATTTAGATGTATTTATAGAAGGAGGATTATATATTTACAAATAGTTGAATTTGTTTTTTAATTTGGACAGTTACCAAAGATAATTTTATTTTTTTATAATTTCATACCTAAATTTTGTATGAATAAATGTTCCTAAACCGCGTCCCCTTTTTCCCCTTGTTGTATAAATACTGTTAAAATTTTCTTCTTTAGTTACCCATATTTCAGAAATAATAACAATTTCAACTTGTTCTCTAATTTCTCAAAATCTTTTTTGGCTTTTCGCAACTGAATAAAAATATTTAACTTTTAATTAATTGAAGCAAATATAAAACAGTCAATAAAAATTTTTGTTTGTCGATTTAAACGCAACAAATAATTTGAACATATTTAAAAAGAATTTCTATATCATCAATTTTATTTTTCAAGCATCTGGCATTAAAATATAAAATTTTAAGATTATTCATTGTTGGTTTAATCATCGTAATTAATATATTCTCTGGCTCTATTTATTTTATTGAGGTATATCGGACATTGCAATTGATACAGCGAACTGGAGTTTGTTTCTTACAATTTCCTAGATGATGATCCTCAGCGCAATGTGACCAAGTTGTTGTCTTGTACATTTTAAAGTAATTGATATCCACAACATTTAAAACCAAATCGATTGTTAAATTTTTTAATTTTGCATTTATCCCAACCTGAAAAGAATTTCCTGATGTATTAATTTTCAAAAGTACATCCTTTAGTTTCCACATAGATAATAAACTTTTTTGAAAATTTAGATTGTTATATATTCAATTCTAAGTTCGTGTTCATTGTTTAAATATTTGCAAATTCTTAATTCACTTAAAAATTCCTCGCTTTTGTAATTATGTGTTAAACCTATAATTACTATTTTAGGATTTTTCAGTGGTATAACAATTGAATAATTTTAGTCCAATATCTCTGAACTTATAGTTTCCATTCTTTCAATTTCTTCTTTACAGTTAGCTTTAATTATAATGGTATTATTTTTTAGTTCTTTCACGTTTTTTAGGCAAGCATTGGCTTTCATGGGGTTAATTTTTGGCAGCTATGTGATTTCCTCTATCATCTCTGGTATCTGTATGGAGGCTTTTAAGGATATTGCTCTAACATCCGCTCCACTAAAAGCAAAACGAGAACACTGATTCAGATATGTAGATGATAATTTTGTTGTTTATCCTCATGGACATTAAAATCTTCTCATATTTCTGGACCACCTTAATCAACAACATCATAATATTAAATTCATAAAGGAAATTGAGTTTAATGCAACAATTCCCTTTCTAGATGCATTTGTTCAAAGGATGAAAAATAGTACATTAGGACATTCTGTTTATAGAAAACAGACACATACAAATAGACACTTAAATGTAAATTCTCACGACCAACCCGCACAAAAGAGCTAGGTTATTAACTATTTAAAGCCATTTCGATTTCTGCTCAAAATTCTTTAACATCGAAAACATAGAAACTGATCAAAGCTCTGAGAGGAGATCGATGTTTCACTGAAAATATTATTCGTTCAATTAAAAGATATAGTGATCCAACTCCTCGAAAGGAGACTGTTAGGAATTGTGGTTCTTCCCTACATACATGGCACTACAGACAAAATAGGACGATTACTTCGGCGGTCTAACATACGTACAATCTTCAATACACATAAGAAGATTGGACACTGCTTGCATTCCCCAAGCATAGCACTGACCATACCATAAATGTAACAGAAACCAAGTTCCTAACATCAGTTCCAGGATTTTATAAACGAGACTGATTTTAACACAGGGTCAAGGTTCGACGAGCACAAGTCGGGTGTAAAAGTCCGCCTAAATCTCTCCGATCTCATTCATGTTTAAATCTCGTTGAGTAAAGATCTCTGAAGATGCCTCAAGCAATCGAAGACGAAACGTTGAATGATAATTTCAGTTTGACACGGTTTAATCCCAAGAACCATGATTTCCCATGTAACTCAGTTTTGAATACCTTATCCAGTTTTTTTATGTTTTCAGTGATAAACCACTGTATTAAATAAATTCACGTAAATGCATTTTTAGAAATTCTCTTGCACAGAAACGTAAAAAGAAAACTAAACATGAAAAACGTCTTAAAAATACAAAATATGTACCAAGTACAACGAAATTAATATCCAAACATAAGACGCTGTCAAAATAATAAATGTGGCACAGTCTGTTTATGAAATTTAATAAATTAGGGAAATCTTGGGGTATTAATATTCTTGCTAGAAATAGACGGAAATTTATCTGGGGACACTAATGATATTTAGAGTTATGATGCATAGTGATTAGCAGGTAATTTTTTAGGAGTTTCTAAATGGTTACCGCATGCTGTAGTCGTCTTTACCGAGAAAAAACTTCAATTAGGCGTGGAAAAATCTGCAATGGAGAAGATTTATATTGTTTTCTTCGATCAATAAATTTTAATTTATCCAGCTATAACGTATTTTCTTATGCTTAAAAATTAAAAACAAATAGCAAGAATTCTGCTTTTTTATAGGCCATTAATGTATAGGTATTCAAATGCCAATATATTGTACATACGATTTGGACGACTTTTTTTTTATTATAGGTTGTCTCTTCCAGAAAGTTCGTTTACTAACTGTATTAGCATGGAAATTTATTTTTTATAAGTACCGGGTATAATAGTTATAGCATGTTTTCATTCATAAACACTCTATAGATTTCAACAGTTACATTATCAAGTCACAACTGAAATCACGTTTTAACATTTTTTAAGATTTGTTTTTTTTACTCCATTATCTTTCCTATTATATAAGAAATACCATTTTATATCATAATATGATAATATGTATTTTAATTAGCATTATAAGTACTAAAGAAGGCTATGAAAAAACAAGGACTACCAATAATTGTCAAATACAGAGGCCCATTGTCAGTGTTAATTTTTACGTCTTTTTCTTTGCAAATACGCTTATTGATCAATATGCAACGTGAAACACAAAATCTTACTTACGTATAATGTGCTTAAACATTAATATTGTTTGAGGTAGGTTGGAATTAACGAAGAAAGATTTAATGAATGTCACACCACCCTTTTCTGAGTCATACGAAGATATAGAGATACTTGAAGTCATAGTCGTCAGCCAGACAAGGAAGGAATCGAATAGCAACTTCTACTCAGGCGTTATTTTTAAGACTTCTTAGCATTAAGTCAACGTTTTATGATACATCAGAGCTTTTAAACACAGCTTCGGAATGCTAATGGTTCACAAGCTTGTACAGAAACTGTAATTTGAGTCCTCGAATTGCTGCTCGGGATCCAGCTTTAACTAGAGTTCATCGCAGATCGAGGCTAAATTTTGCCAGGGAGCATCGTAACTAGTTAGATGCTGAATGGCATATTATATACGGATAAGTCCCGATTTTGTTTGTACAACAATGACAGGTGTATGCGTGTATAATGACGCCCTAACGAACGATAATGCACAGCGTTATTTTTCACGTATAATATTATTTGGAGGAGGATCTGTGGTGATCTGGAGAGGTATTACATTTCTTTGACTAGTCGCATGGAACTTGTGATCATATATGGAACCCTTACAGCTGAAAGGTACATAATGGAGGTCTTAAATCAACATATAATGCCATTTGCGCCATATATAGGGCAAGGATTTTTGTTGATACAAGATAATGCCAGGCCCCATGTTGCTCGAGTTGTGAGAAATTATCTAGATCGCGACTATGACATGGCCCGCTCGAAGCCCGGATTTAAATCCTATGGAGTATATCTGAAAGACTCTTGGGAGGAAGCTACAAGAGGAATGTAACTTGAACACTTTTGTAATGTACGGCTGAGTCTGATTCAAAGAACTGGACGAAAATGACATAAGATCTCTTATTTTAAGTACCGGCCTTTATTCTTAAGAAGTTATTCGTGCCTGAGGTGGAAATACCCCCTATTAACACTCTCGTTTATCTTGTTTCTTTGCATTTTGTTTCATTATTTAGTTGTTAAATTTGGATATTAATTTTTAATTAAAATCATGTTATGTTATAAAATGCGTTTCTCGTGTAATAGGAAAGATAATGGAGTAAATAAAAAAAGAAGACATTAAAAATGATAAGGCTAAAATATGATTTAAATTCTGACTTAATAATGTACCTGCTGAACTCTACAGGGTGTTTTATCAATACAAGGTTACACCGGGTATTTATCAAAAAGGTATTTTTATGGGAATATAGTAGTGTACCAACGTTCTGGAAGAAAAATCGTCCATATCAGACAAGTAGTTTTGTCAAAAATTTACTTTGTGGTGGCTTGGGGGAAGTGTAATCGTATAGCTATAAAAAATTAAATAGCCACCTAGAATTGAATAAAAAATTGTGTTTCAGAAGCATTCAGCTTGCTTGGAAAACAGTGAAATATGCCAACGTTTTTTATGATTTTGTATATAAAAACATTTATTTCTACCTACAGAGTGTCCCTGAAATAATGAAAAAGTCCCCTGAAAGCAAAAAGAAATTCTAAAGCAAACGATGAAGAGCGTCAGATTTTTTATTTTATTTTGTATATAATTAAATATATCTTTTCCCACTCTACACGGCAGATCTAGAAAAATAAAACAGCACAAATAAAAAAAGAAAATCCGTTTTGTTTTAAAGCAGATAGTCTGAAATAAAAAATGTAAAACATGTTAAATATCTTTTAACCCTTTGTATATAAAACATTTTTTCAAACATATATGGCAGCCCAAAGGAACACATAAGTCTCTTAAAGTTACAAATATTTTTTTTATTTCCCAAACGCTTAGCTTTTTAAAAATCGGCAAAACGGGGCAAATTTTTTATTTTGCACACAAAAGCAATTTTTTTATAAAGTTTTATATTTTTAGTTTTTTAATCGTGAAAAAATTACCCTCTGAGATTTTTTCAGTTCTTTACGTTTCAGGGTCTCTATATAGATGCTGAAACACATGTTTTCTTAATTTCGGCGGTCTGTCTGTCTGTCTATCTTGTGTCTGGCTGTCTGTTCGTGGCATAGCTAAAAAAATTCTTACCCGATTAACTTTAGTCAAAATTAAAGGTGATATGGAGGCGACCTGGCAGTATTTGGCAAAAATCCAATATGGCAAAACAAAATGGCGGCCTAGTGAAATGTTAAAAAAAATTATTATTAAAAAACTACTTATCCGCTTTTTCTCAAAATTTGCGCAAAAATCAAGGAGTCAACTGGTAAAATTTTGTATCGAATCCAAGATGGCGAAACAAAATGGCGACTTAATAAAATCTTTAAAAATACAGCCTGAAAAAACTACTTAATAAATTGACTTTAAACTGTGGTAATAAAAAAAATCGCGGTCTGTCTGTCGCGGCACTTACCACCAGATTGATTCCACATTTTATTTAAAAATTAAGGGTCATATGGGGATGACCTGGTAATAATTTGGTAAAAATCGAATATGCTGGTAACAAAAAATTATTACTTAGAAAACTAATTATCCAATTTACTTCAAATTCTACACGAATATCAAGTGTTACATAGGAATGAACTCGGATCATTTTGATAAGACTCCAAGATACAAAAACAAAATGGCGGCCTAATAATATAATTATAAAAACAACATGAAAAAAAAACACTTTTGTAATTAATTTCAAATTTCGTGCAAGCATTAAAAACGAACTAGTAAAATTTTCGTACGAATACAAGATGGCTAAACAAAATGACGGCCAAATAAAATTTTTAAAAAATCAACGTAAAAAACCATTTCAATTGACTGAGAATTTTGCAGAAAAATAATATGTTCTATAGAGATAACCTAATACGAATTCAACATGGCGTAACAAAATGGAGGTGCGTGTCAATATATAAACTACTTGTTGAATTTATGTTAAATCATGCCCGAAAATTAAGTGTGGCATAGATATAAACCGGTAAAATTTGGTAGGAATCCAATATAATGGAACAAAATGGCGCCCAATAAATATGTTTGAAAAGACTGTACAGAAGTGTTAACTGACTACACAGATTCTTATAAAAGGAAAAGTTTATGACGAGGGAAGGTCCAGGTAAAGGAAATTTACCGCGTTTCTTGAAAGGTGGAGGACACATTTGTTTCGTTTTTTGTGTATAATTTTTTTCTGACTGCGCAGGAAAGTTAAACAGGTTTATAAAAGCGAAAATTTATATTTTTGAAAAAGCGGTAAAATACGTCAAATTTATTATATTTTCTACATACAAACTTTAAGTTAAGAAAACCACTGATGTAGATACATACATGGAGATGTACTATGTTTGCTAGAACATATTTTTTATTTTATGTTGCAAAGAAATCATATCTAACTCCCGAACTAATTTGAAAAATGAATGACATACAGCTATTGGTTTTATAAATACTTATTGTTGCGTGCATCTCAGATAGCGTATGTTATATGAGAACATAATTAAATTTAATGGCAATTTAAAATTTTTGGTTTCATACACATTTATTTGCATTTCGTGTTATTAAACCTCTTGTATAAAAACTAACTATTCTTGTTTGAACTATTTAAATTCTCACCTGCAACAATGTTTTCTAAAAACTTGAGGAAAAGTTAAGTTTTGTTCAATCACTTGGATAAAACATAAGACAAGACATGTGAAAAATTGATTTAGTTTTGTTCCCTAACTCTACAAAAAACTTCCGCTGACATCCGCACTTTTTTGTATGTCAGTAGTATTTTATATTAACATTTTCATTAATAGTTTTCCTGTTTGTTTGTTTGCATGGTAAAGTAACTTTAATCAACGGCATTTTTCAATGCCCAGTTATGTTAAGCAAGCCATGGAAAAATTTGTTACATATCAACCAATACATTTCAACCATTGTTCTTTTTTTGACATATTCTATTTGTCTACTCGTTTTCACACTTTCTTTTGAACCAATAAGATTCCTTTTTACTATGGCATGACAACCAGAAAAATTTCCGGAAATTTTTTTTTGTGCTAGGCGGTATTTAAGTGGAAATTTTTTGTCGCCTCAGCTATCGGCGTCAGCCAATGAAATTAATTTAAAATAAATGTCAGGTTTGACTCACAATTTTATTTCAAATTTTCTTACCGAATACCACACGACCGTAAATTATTCCTAAACATTTTTTTTGGGCCGCGAATATTTTTTAAGAAATATTCAAAATATTCTTGGCCTCAAAAAAAACTCCAGAAATAATTTAAGCTCTTGTGATATAAGTGAAAATTTATATACTTCTATCATCACCATTTTATCATCCCCATTGGAAAATTTAGATTAAATTTTTATTATGTTGTATTCATTTGTCATGCTCATATATTCTCTAGACAAGGATATAGAAACGAAATATTTCACAATTAATTCCCTAATGAAATGACATTCTTAATTGACAAGTCTGCCCTCGTAATTGAAAACCTGGCTTCAAATTCAGGGAAATTGAATATTTAACATTCCATAAAGAAGCTTTTCCAATATTGACTAATTACAATATCTCAATATGTCACTGAGTAGCGAATGGCTATGGCAACACCCTTTACAAAGAAATAATTGATATCGTGTATGTAGGGTATCACCACGTAACTTCACTGTCTTGACAAACTTGATTGAATGAGCTGTTAGTCGATTTGTACGTAAATATTTAACGTTTTACATTTACACAATTAATTTACTTTAACAAATGTAGCAATTATGAATAGTTTTAGGTTTATTGGATTTTTTCTTCAATTTTTTATAACTTCTAAATTAGTACTCTCTTCGTTTTGGCCCTTATTAGAGTAAACCGTGACTTAAGAAAATTTAAAGAATTTCAAAAATATAGGTGATTATGCAGTTCCCTTAATTTAGCAAAATGGCCATTACCTGCAATCTTCGCCTTTGTAAATCAAAATAAATGATAGACAGTACCTTTTCGCTATATCCTACACAGGCATCATTTATTGTGTGGTTATAATACTCACAAAAAGCCTTCATCACACGCATTTGAGCCAGAAACATTAATCAAATCTTCTGTAGAAGTTTCTTTCCCCTCAACTTCTGGTGATGATGACTCTGGTTCTGCAAAAGTTAAGCTTTCCTGCAAATTCTACTTTAATCCCCTCCTACCAATTTACTGTTAAATCAGTTTTAAAAGTATCGTGTAATAAGCACTTTTCCTAAAAGCTGTAAATCTGCTCGTCTACACTTAGCTCCCAAAAATGGATCTAAAAATTCTCCCTAAATACAGACCTATATTCCTACTCTCAATATTGAGTAAGGCAATGGAGAAGAAAATCAACTTTAAAAATAAAAATTAAAAATAACATTTTAAATTACCTTAAAAGATATAAACATTATTAACCAGGACAGGCTATGCGGCATCTGCCACCCAAAGTTCACAGCAGATCTTCTGATTTTCGTAACTTACAACTGAAACAATTCGTCATATCTAAAGCATTTGATGTAGTCTAGAATAACGCACCATTTAACAAACTTCCGGCTTATGGGTTTTGACCAAAATGCCAGTTTTCTTTCTAACAGAAGTACTTCTGTAGTTGTGGATTGTCAATCAAGGCAGGCGTTACATAAGGTCCCGTGTTGACATTTACCCTATTCCTCCTGCCCATCAATGATTTGCTTTCTGCTACCAACAATTCTATGCTGACTATATTATATCGGGGACTCCATAAAATCGTACAATGGGGAGCAAAGAACCTAGCCTAATTTACATTAACCCAAAAAACCAAACCAAGGCTAACCAAAAATATTTAAAACTCGACTGTATAAAATTATAGGTATAGAAAGGAAAAAAATATTAAAATAACATATCGCCCGTCGGAAATGGACTCAATGCAACTCCAATGCCTACTGTATTCAACTAACCACCCAAAAACGCAACGAATTTTGTTAATACTCCGATATTTTCAATAATCTCATCAATTTACGAAAATTGTTGCATGTGGCGCCACAGTCACGGATTCTTAGGAAAACTACAAGTCACTCATTTGAATGGAAAAACTCTTGGTTAAGAAATATTGAACAAATGATATATCCCCAGATACACTAAAAAGTTTGAGATTTATACTCCATTTGCTATTTAAATCCATCGAGCTTTGCCATGATATTTATTGTTAGGTTGGTAAAACTGAGGAATATTGATTGTTATAGCTGAGTTTACATATAAATATATCTTAGCAAATGTCACAATATTATAAGGCAAGTGCTAATATTGTTTTATCAGGACATCACTGTCAAGTAGTGTAATTTCATACAAAGAAGTGCAAAACATTTTAAAAATTGTATCTACATTATCAGATATATTTGGGTTTAAGTATAATTAATCCTCTTTTGTATACTGCGGCCAATATTTCTCGCATCTTCGCCCTTATAATAAATAATAAATGATGGTTTAATCCTTATATAATATTAATCATTCTAAGTATTTAGTGGCTTATAATTGGTAAAATATCAAATGTAATTGTTAATGCAAAAACGAGTGTACTTTAAACTCATATGATAATTATTATTAAAAATATCGCAAACCATAGCCCATATCACTAAAAGCCGAGCTAAATTCTCTATTCTTTCTGATTTTGTTAAAAAGTCATATTTTTTACTAGGTCTTCTATTAAACCTCAGTTGATTAAGTGATGTCAGAAGTAATAGGTAATTACTTTCGACCTAAGTGATCGATTAGATTAAACAAATCCTCTAATTAATAAAATATTAACTTTTTACCTTGAATATCTCAAGTGTCTTCAAAAATATGCGTTTTTGGACAAAGTATACATGAACTTTTATATTTAGAAGTCGAAGAACCATATCCTAAATTTTCGGTGTTTTAAATCACCTTGTATTTTATTCCTGAGGGACCGAATTTACAGGTAGCTTTAAGATGTGCCCAAAAGTCTTACAGGACCTTCCAGTCTACCTATGAATATTTCGCTTATTATATGTAAGGGAATTTCCATGTCTCATACCAGTGAATTATATATTACGCATAATTTCAGGAAATGAAGTTGACAAAGCCCTTCAAGAAGGACAAGAACTCTTAGAAGCTATACAGATTTATAACCTGACGGAACGGGAAAAAGACGCAGACGCACAACTGGAAAAAGTGAACGAACTGCTGAAAAACGTGACTGAATACAAAGTTCCCGTTGACAATCTAGAAAAGGAAATTGAAGAAATTAAAGGCGGTACCAAAGACTTCAACGACAAACTGGACGACCTGTACAATCACACGCAATATTCTCTAAATACGGCCAATGATGCAGAGAAGATTATTAGCAGAAGCGGGTAAGTATCCATAAAAGAAAAGAAATCTATCTTCGCACAGGTTTATTAATTATACATGACTATCTCCAGTAACAATGTCGTTTTTACATTTTTAAAAATAAATATAACAATATTTTATCTCTAAAAAATGTCTAAAAACTTAGTGTACTAAATTTATATATTTTAATACAAATCCTGCATATTGTTGTCTATTTTAAATTTAGATAAAATGTAACCCCCAGAAAGGCATAGGTATGGCTCTCTTCACTAGAAAAGGAAGACCGGAGCTACTAAGAGCACCTATTCTCTTAACTAAAACTTTTTCCAGGTGTATATTTTGATAACATTTTAATGATTACCATGCATTTTAAAAGTAAAGAATTTTAGTGAGAAAGAAGACTAAAAAAAATAACCGTCACATCTAAGTGGTGTCGCACCACCATAGGAAAGACCTGGAGAATGAAGCCTAAAGTGGTCATGTGGTCCGGTGAGCCAATAAACCAAGCTTCAGTTTTCCCAATTCACTAAGCCACATGTTTTTTTTAACAATGGATTGATTGATGACCTAGAATGAGCGAGTTCTCAGGGGAGGATGTTTAGGGACATCCAAATAAAAGAAATATATAACCTGTAAATGTGTAAACACCTTTCATTTGATAATTTTTTATTTCAAATTTCATTGATAAATATAACTGTACAAACAAACATAAAATGTAATGACTGCACAATATCAATATTATTAATACTACAGACTTAAATATTCGTTAACATTGTATGGCTCTAGGTCCAAAAGAAACGGTTTTAATCTACGCTTAAACATTCTTTCATTTGTTTTTTTAACTCGTCATTTTCATATGTTATATAATGTTATACACATGTAATAAGGTCCTTTTTCAAAGAGTGTTAACCGATGAATAGGATAATTAACATTAACTGTACGAGTGGTGTAATTGTGTTGTACCATGTAAGTCTGTTTTTGTAAAAGAACATTATAGCACCGAATATATACAAAGCATATACAGTCAATATTCTTTTAGATTTAAAAACACCTCTACATGACTTTAAGTAAGACATTCCAAACATAATTCTAAGTATTCTTTTTTGAATGACAAAAACACTGTGAGTTTTTGAGTTTGACGCCCAGAATATAATACAAAATCTTAAAGAAGACTCAAAGTTCGCAAAATAAAGTATTCGCCCCATTAAACATTTAATAATAACGCGAAAACAATATCAAACTCTATTTAATCAGCCAGCTTATCCATATGATCTGACCAATCTAAAGACTCATCAATATGAATTCCCCAAAAATGTTGTTCCTTTTTGTGTTGCTACCGGTTAAGGCTAAGTTTGGTTTTAAATATTACAATGTTTGTTTTATTTTCATTTAACAGAAGTCTATTTGTATCAAACCAGATGCTACTTTGTTGAAAAAGTTGGTTACCCTGATCAAGAACATCAGACACTTGATATCCTCCGACCAATAAATTTGTGTCATCAGCATATGATGTTAATCAAAATTGAGTGTTTTTAATTTCAGAGTAAAAATTATAAACAAAATTGGCCTCAAAATACTACCTTGGGGAACGCCCACTTTGTTCTGCAGAACTTCAGATCTACAGGAGGTTTTACCATCCTTAATAATTACCCTCTGAGTTCTATTACTAAGATATGATGTGGACCATTTTAGAGCATTCTCCCTGATACCACATAATGGAATTTTTTTAATTAAAAATTCTCTATCTAAGCAGTCATGTGCTTTTGGAAGGCCTAAAAATATTCCGATTGCGATTTTTCTCTCCTCTAAATAATTCAACACTGCTCGAACAAATTGAAAAATTGCGCATTGAGTTGATCTTCCCGGCAAAAACCCATGCTGATTTTCAGATAAAATTGCAATATCCCTAAGGAAAGTCATTAATTGATCACAAGCAACTAACTCAAAGAGCTCGGAAAATCCAGGTAGTAAGCCAATTTGTCTATCCATTGTATTGTATTTGTATCGCCTTTATTTTTGTAAAGTGGTTTAAAAAGAGTTAGTTTTAATTGATGGGGGAAAACACCCTGTTTCAACGAATTGTTCACCATAAAGCAGAGGACATCCGTAATCATTGGAATGCCAAGCTTAACTATACTTGTTGGAATATCATCATCCCCACTGCTATGTTATGATTTTTAATCTTTTTTAATGTACTAATTAGTTCGACTGATTGGGTTAAGTATAAAATTGTTATCATTTATTTTTATTTGTGAGCTCCATTCTACGACTTTAATATTTTTTAATAGATCTACTATTTTGAGCAAAAAAGAATTGTAATTGTTTGGAATTTCCGCGGCACTGTGATTGTTGATGTTTGATCCTCCGATCAACAAGTAAGTTCCCTAAAAACATTTCTTAATTTTATTTGCTTATCTTTCTGTCCTATATTTCATCATATTGTCTTTTTACATCTTTATACATTTCATTATATACATTGCTACGGAAGCGTAGAGGGGCCACATTTTTTTTATTTTTCAATTCTGAGTTTAAAGTCGGAATTTAACAAAATTCTGAGTTTAAAGTCAGAATTTAATAAAATTTTGAGTTTAAAGTAGGAATTTAACTAAATTCTGTGTTTAACGTCAGAATTTAAAAAAAATCTGAGTTTAACGTCAGAATTTAACAAAATTCTGAGTTTAAAGTCGGAATTTAACAAAATTCTGAGTTTAAGGTCGGAATTTAACAAAATTCTGAGTTTAAAGTCAGAATTTAGTCCGTACGATTGTATAACAGACTGGAACCAAAAAAACAAGTTCAATATTCTTGTTTGAATAATGGCAAATGCGCTATGAATTGTTCCACCAAACTACAGATAGTTAAAAAATGATAAAAGGGGGGAGGGTACAAAATAAAAGTTTCCTATTTTGATTTTTGAGTGTTAAATAAGTCCCTGACAAATTAAACATAGGTTTTATTAGTTCATCTTATATATTTTTATTTATTTCTACTGCTGAAAAAAAAGCCAAAATGAATACAAGAAAACATATACATTAAAAGGTTCACAAAATAAAAATGGTAATACAAAACGATAAATAAGTCTTGAGAAACGGTTCATATACGTTTCAACGATGTAAGGGTGTCTCGCGAAACATACTAACAGATCTTCCCCTCTGTTTCAGGGTGATTCAAGTGGAGTGTCCTATTAGAAATATCTGGAGAACCAACGAATAGGATGTTTTGAGAATTTGGCTTTGGCCATAGATGAACATAATATATTCTCGTTATAAAATATTTTAAATTGTGCGGTGTTGCCGCTTCTACCTCAAACCGGAGGCATCATCCGTTTTTTAAATGAAATGCCCTATATTTTAATAAATTTTTATATTTTTCTAAAAAATCCAAGCACTTATTGAGTTACTTTTCTCATGCCTAAATTTAACTGTTTTCGAGAAAATGGCGCTTGAACAATGACAATTTTGACCCTTTGAAGCTCGGTAAATCTCAAACGAGTTTACTCGCAACGAAATGGATTTCACTTGTCTGTCTTAATATTTAATTACCTATCTCCTGACACCAATTTCAGGTTTGGCAGGAGACGTCAAAAATGCATTTCGTTAAATTCTGACTTTAAACTCAGGATTTAGTAAAATTTTGACTTTAAACTCAGAATTTAGTTAAATTCCGACTTTAAACTCAGAATTTTGTTAGATTCTGACTTTAAATTCAGAATTTAGTTAAATTCCGACTTTAAACTCAGAATTTAGTTAATTTCTGACTTTAAACTAAGAATTTAGTTAAATTTCGACTTTAAACTCAGAATTTTGTTAGACTCTGACTTTAAACTCAGAATTTTGTTAAATTCTGACTTTAAACTCAGAATTTTGTTAAATTGTCAGAATTTAAAAATAAAAAAAATTGTGGCCCTTATACGCTTCCGTACATCCGTACATTACTGTGTTGTTTGAGACCTAAAAAAAAACCTAACTTATTTTTCATATTTTTATTTTGTAATAAATATAAATGTTTATTTTTAAAATATAAAGTTTTCAGTCATAATATACAAAGCGGAATGTGTCATTGTTATGGCGGTGTGCAATGCTTCTAAATAGTAAATGATATACAGGTTAGATCTAGTTGTCAAGGCGATTAAACCTTTTAGTCATGTTTAGCTTTTGTCATTGTCATATTTTACATTTCTGACATTTAAAAAAATTGTGCTTCGTTTTGTATGTACATGTCATCTTATAGCTGAAAATTTGGATGGTCTAAACTGAAATCTCTCTAGTTATTACGGCTGATAATATTTGGATCTTTAAGTTTTAGAATCCCAACAAAGAAGTTAACTTTCTCAATTTTAATAATAATATAATAGGGCCCGCAAAACGGTCAAAAATCTATTAACATAAATTTGAATAATAAGCGTTCACCTAGAAAGTGAGTTGTCCTGGGTTCGAAACTCAGTGAAGACGAAGTAATTTTTTAATTTTAATAGGTTTGTCTGAAATAACGATTTAATGATTTCGGGAAATTTATAATAACAAAAGACAATCAAAAAGCAACAACGAAATAACTAGTCCGGCCTAATATTATCATTTAGAGATCTATATGTCGACGATACACTTGGATGATACTTACATACATACGACTAACAGTCAAAAATGAGTTCTTCTCCACGTTAACACCCTCTTCAGTTTGTAGCAGGCAAAGGCAGCAGTTCAGAAAGGGATCTACAAACATAAAATTAAAGAAGTTCAATTTTCGTAGTTGGTTGTTGAGAAGATGAACTTCGTGGTCAAAGCATTCCCCTAGAGAATGAGAGGACCTGTATTCAATAATAAAGACGAAGTAATTTTTTTAACTTTAATAACATTGATTAAAATTATTTTGATATATTGATAATAAAAAATACATCTAATTTTGGAGTCATTTAATTTGGGATGAGGATCCGAACAAAAAGTCAATATTTACCTGGTCAAGGTTTCGCAATGTTTCATTGCTTCATCAGGGTCCGAGTCAGGACCCTACAATTATATAAAAGAAGCGCAATGTGTATTTAATTAATGTTGCATAGGACATTGTTATGAATGTTTATGGATACCAATTAAATTAAAATTATCGTATTTAAATGTAATTAAAATGGTATTAGCATATTGTTAAAATTTTTTATAATATAAAGTTACGAAAAGAGAAAAAAAAACACAAAATTAGTAAATTTACATCACAAGCAATAGAAGACACATACATCAATTTTTCCCCTAATTATATATATAGGTAGGTACTTACATTTCATTTTCGATCTTTGCTGTCACTAAAATAATAAATATCGGCTTGGTCATAGGCAAATTCAATAGACGATATAGAAATTCTGGTTATTCAACCTATATATAAAAACAGATTATTGTCGGAGATGATTTTCATACAAAAAAAATAAAAATGCTGTTAATAAGAGTATAGACGTAGAAAATCTCAACACAGCCTACTTTAATAAATAGACAAATTCAGATGTTCGAATTGTGAATGTTTTCGGTGCTGATAAGAACGTTGCAACGCGAAAGAATTTAGTAGACACGAATAAGTTGAATATACCAGAATGATAGTGGTATTTGTTATTTTGGTGTCCGGATTTGATTGCAAAAGCAGGGTATCTCGCTTATTTTTAAAAATAGAACCTTGCGGTTTTCACGAACCTGAGCTAATTTTTTGTGAAACTCATGAAGCCGAGGTACAGGGCGAAATAGAAAATTTTGCATTTTGGGACCTCCCTCGTATCTCGGTTATCCTTTAACTTAACGCAAAGGGAAAAATTGCTGCTTATGCAGTTTTTTACGCTGGATCCAGTGGCGTAGTCATATTTTTCGTTTGTCGGGTCTATTTTAACAAACAACAAAAAAACTCCTAATTTTTATAATTATCATCCCAAATTTTGCAGTAGGCCATGCAAAACAATGCTGCCTTTTATTTAAAGTCGTTAACAATACTACATCCTAACAATAAATCAAAATAAATATGTAATTAAATCTATTTATCAAAATATGTATTGATAATTTCGCACCAAAAAAGTACCTTATGTAACACAAGAACAAAACAGTAATAAATTATTATTAAGCCTTTCAGCAGAAATCAACTGTCGTATAAGAACTGCAGTAACCAAGGAAATCAAAAGAACTGTTCAAACTGATTTCCATTTTGTTCTATGCATGCTTCGCACAATTTTCGTATTCGTTTTAGGGAATTAAGCGAAATAACAGGATGATTTTGTAAATAGCGAAAATTTTCTCTTATTGCATTTCCTAAATCTTGGACATTATCATAGTGGTCTTTGTAAATTCTATTTCATTTCATTCATTCATAGAAAGAAATCTAAAATCGACAAATCTGGGGACCTAGGGGGCCATCTTATAGGTCCATTTGTTCTGATCCATTGATTGGTAAAATTATTGTCCAGAAATAATCTCGTCATTCCAGAATTGTGTGCAGAAGCACCGTCCTGTTGAAAATAAATTTCGTTAATTTGCGCTAGAGGAACATCGTGAAGTAATTCAGGTATAGCTATAGTATATTTCTATATAGCGATTGGCTGTTAGATTTCCCTCAAATATATAAAATTTTATATGTGTTCCTAATATGAAGCAGGACACATTTAGACCAAACCTGCCCTGCTGTCTTCTGGGAAATATTTGGTGTTGATTTTTCTGGGACCAGAATCTACTATTGTGCCTATTGAGTATACCAGAATTACTGAAATGTGCTTCGTCTGACCATATAACCTTCCTTTCAAAATCTCTAACCATATCGCATCTTTCTCGAAACCAATTGCAGAAGACTACCCGACGCTCTGCATCCCCTAGCTGTAAGTGCTGCACGAGCCTAAATTTGTATGGGTGGTATTTGTGCTTTTTTAGAATTTCTTGAACTCTAGTTTTTGGAATCCCTATGCTCTTTTCACTGGCCCCACAAGAGTTTGTAGGGTAAGCTTCTGCATTAGCCAAAACCGTAATTTCCTCAGCATCCCGATTTTCTTTATTATATGTTTTCGTACGAGGTTTGATAAACGTTCCGTGATTAAGTAAATTCTTTTTTATCCGATAAAAAGTGGATATATTAGGTTGCCTCCTTTCTGGATATCTAAATAAAAATTAAGCAATAGTATTTCAACATACCTAAAAATTAACTATTTACCTGTTAAAATACATCTCAGAAGCCGCTTCAACATTTTCATTACTGAATATAAAACAAGCTAACATATCGTACTTTTCATAATGTTCGAAAGTTTGGTTTTCTTCCATAATAATACAAATATATTTTTACACAATAAATAAATACAAAAAACTAGGGCTATATTTTACATACGCGTACAAAATTGGGAAATGTCATTTGCTTCCAAGAAAACAAAAGAAAACGGCATCGTTTTGCATGGCCTACTGCAAAATTTGGGATGATAATTATAAAAATTAGGATTTTTGTTGTTGTTTATTAAAATAGACCCATACTATTATATATTTTTGAGAAGCTTTTAAAAGGACAAATCAATTTCTGGACAAATATACAGGGTGTCCCATTTAAAAAAACACAACTTTGGGTCATATCTAAAAAATAACAACTCAAATGAAAAATATGACTACGCCACTGGATCCAGCGTAAAAAACTGCATAAGCAGCAATTCCCTTTGCGTTAAGTTAAAGGATAACCGAGATACGAGGGGGTCCCAAAATGCAAAATTTTCTATTTCGCCCTGTATCTCATAAACGAAGAAGGCTATGAAAATTTTGTTTACGGCTTCATGAGTTTCACAAAAAATTAGCTCAGGTTCGTGAAAACCGCAAGGTTCTATCTTTAAAAATAAGCGAGATACCCTGCATTTGCAACCAAATCCGGACACCCTGTACAAACCGATATTTATTATTTTAATTAAAAAACAAAGGTCGAAAATTAAATGTAAGCACCTACCTATGTATATATTTAGGAGAAAAAATTGATGTATGTGTCTTCTATTGCTTGTGATGTAAATTTACTAATTTTGTGTTTTTTTTCTCTTTTCGTATATTATAAAAAAAATAACAATAGGCTAGTACCATTTTAATTACATTTAAATACGATAACTTTAATTTAATTAGTATCCATAAACATTCATAACAATGTACTATGCAACAATAATTAAATACTCATTGTCCTTCTTTTATATAATTGTAGGGTCCTGATGAAGCAATAAAACATTGCGAAAAGTTGAACAGCTAAAAAGTTAACTTTTTGTTCAGATCCTCACCCCAAACTAAATAACTCCAAATTTAGATATATTTTGGATCGTTAATCTACTTACATAAAAAATACAGAGAGCCAAAAAGCAACAATAATTTAAACTTTTATTTGATGCAGCGAAAAGCACAATTATTCTCTTACATACTGCTACCCTGTAAAGGGGTAAATATTACAATTGTGTTCTCGTCGTGTGGTCAGTCTCCTGGACGACCAGACTAAACACTAAATTATTCAAAAGCTACATCTCGGCACAACCGGTGTATCTGTGGCATAATTCCCTAACACGGGCGGGTGCAACAGGGCTTCCATCACCGAAATTATTAATTGCTGTTTACGAGGAGAGGTCGATCTAGGTGATGCAAAATAAATGAATTCCTGAGTTGTTATGAGAAGGTGACGGCTAGGGCAACAGTTTAGCCAGAGAGGGCGTTATATCTTTGAAATATCATATTAGCGTGAATGGCCAGGATGCAGTTTAAGTATAGGTTAATTTTTAGTCTTCTCTTAACCTGTGCAAAAATATATGTACCGTTGTAATAAAAAAATTTGAACAAAACCACAAAATCTGTCGTTTTGTCAAACAGCGCACTCTAGCAACCGCGGGAACAACCAGAGAGGCATAATGTAATTTATCTTCAAAGCAACAAAAGATCTTTTCAATGACACCAAATTTGCTAAATTTTTAAATGTGTTCAGATTATTTGTTGCGTTTAAATTGACAAACAAAAATGTTTTTTGGCTTTTTCGCAAGTGAATAAAAATATTTAACTTGATTGAAGCAAATAATAAAATTACATATCTCAACATGTAGACTAGTCTGTCTACGGAATGTTTCGATACATAATATAAACAATATTATTTAAGGAAGCATAAGAAATTATGTTATGTTATGTTACATAGGAAATAACTAAAAAATGACTAAAGATATCAAAACAGGGTTTAGTTAATTTTTCCCTTCTTAAAATCACTGGGTTTACAGAAATGACAACAATTTTGAACAGTTGTAAAGACATTTTGTAATGGTAATTTTTTAGGACTTCAGTTTTACCGTTTTGTTATGGTCATAGCACGTTGGACTTTAAATGCTTCAAATTTTTGATAATAAATAAATTTGGACCAGTACCAAGCCTGAATAAAATGTGAGGTAAAGCCAACACTATTATAATAAGGAGTATTTGTTTTCAAGTTGTAATAAAGAATACTTTGTCACAAAATAATAACATTTAATTATGATTAAAAGCTAAGTTTTTTTTGATCTGCAGAAAACAGGTTATTTGAAACAACTAAAAAATGAATAAAGATATCAAAAAGCGGTTTTCGCCAGAATTTAGACAATTTTTTCCTCTTTAAAATTACACTGTTAAAAGCATGCCGTTCCATTTGGTTTTTTCGAGAAAATCTCTAAAAATTGACTTTTGTTTAAACAACGCCCTCTAGTTAGTGTACCAAGAACTATCGAGACCCAAAAAGTAGTTAAGAACTTTAAATGCTCTTTCAAACAAGTACCCACTTGTATAACATTAAATAAAAGATGTAGGAGATTATTGGAAATATGACAAAACGCCTTAAACAAAACTGACGCAGATTTTGTTGGAGTTTTTGTTGCTGTTATCAAAATGTTATCTCATGTTGGGTATTTTTGCAAAAAAAGTGTTTTTTTAAATACCATTACAGGTCGCCATCTTGCGGTAGTTTTGTAAACTTGAAAATATTTTCCAGCAATTTCTCTTTGCCACTTTAGTTATGAATTTTTTTTTCGCGCAGCTGTAGCTTTCATAGTTTCTGAGAAAACCTACCCGGCCGCCCTTAGTGAGACACCCTGTATATATATATATATATACAGTGTGTATCAGCCAAATGGAATAAATTCGATAATAAATAAATGGGGACGTGTTCGGAAAAACGCTTGGACCCGTCGATTGGTATTTTTAGTTGCTCATTTTCTCCAACAAAAACTTTTTATACAGGGTGTGTCCTGTAACAGTGGTCAATGCCAACTTTCTTATTTCAAATGCAACACCCCGGATATTATTTAATTTTTGGATTCTTTAGGAGATTCTAAACATATTTTATGTTCAATGTCCTATACCTATCTTCAACTATTTCGGCAATATTAAGTGTTTTCAAATTTATTGCAAAAATTAAGATTAAAAAAATAAAATTATTTATTTCTTCATAATGTATAAACAAAAGTAAAAAGTTAATTTAGGAACTGTTGAATATGCTCGCCGCGAACGTCTTGGCAAATTCCTAATCTTAAATAGAAATTTCTTCTAACGTTATTTAGCATCTCAGGCGTGACCGATCTAATCGCAAGCGTTATTCGTCTTCTTAAGTTAGCTAAGTCGAGGGGTTTAGTTTTGTATACAACATTTTTAATATGTCCCCATAAGAAAAAGTCTAATGGCGTCAGATCAGGGGATCGCGCTGGCCATTCTATCGATCCTCGTCTCCCTATCCACCGATTTGGAAATATTCCGTTGAGATACTGCCGAACATTAATTTGGTAATGGGGCGGTGCTCCATCTTGCTGAAACCATATCATATTCGCTGGAACTTGTGGGTTTGCTGGATCCGGATACAAATTTGTCAAAGTTGGCACGACATTCTTTTGGAGCAGTGCTAAATAATTATCGCCATTCAAATTGCCGTCAATGAAAAAGGGGCCTATGATATGATCCCTAACAATTCCTGCCCAAACATTAACCTTTTCAGGATATTGAGTATGTTCTTCGCTGATCCAGTGAGGATTTTCCCTAGACCAATAGCGGCAATTTTGACGATTTACATGACCGTGAAGTGTAAAGGTGCACTCATCCGAAAACAAAACATGTTGTAATTGAATAACATTGTTATCTAACATAGCCATCATTTGTTCACAAAAACAAGTTCTCCTATCATAATCGTCTTCCATGAGCTCCTGAGTTGGTATCACTTTATAGGGATGCATTTTATTTTCTTTTAATGTTCGAATAATGGACGAATGGCTAATATCGAACATTGCGGCGGCTTGTCGACTAGAAATATGTGGGTTTTCCTCAAACTCAAGCATAATATCCAATTTAGTCTCATCATTTATTGAATTGGCAGCTGCTTTTTTTATCTGCCTCACATGTCCAAGCTCGCGAAACTGCTTTTCTATTTTACTAATTGTCCCTTGGGATATATGCGGCAAATTTGGAAATTTTTCATGAAATAAGCGAGCAACTTCCAATTGTGTTCGTGTGTTATCTCCATAACCAATCATTTGTAGAATTGTTATTTTATGCATTTCTGTTAAATGAACCATTTTTCTGATATTAGGTATTATGCAGTTAACGAAATTCAAAAGACTATGACACTGACACTGACAACTACTGTCTTGCAAAGAGAAAGGCCAGGCATTTTACACAAAAGTAAACAAAACTTAAAAGTAAACAAAACTGGCTCTTTTTGTTCCATATCAATAAAAAGGAACGCTAAAATGGTTTTTGCTTACATTCTTAATATGAAGACCTAAATGGTAAATAAGTATTGAGTGTGTTGTAGCGAATTTTTGTAATCAAATAAATAGTTCAGTAACCAGAGCTACTTTCATGAATAATAATAAATTCGAAATAAATAAAATAAAAATAAATTTGAAAACACTTAATATTGCCGAAATAGTTGAAGATAGGTATAGGACATTGAACATAAAATATGTTTAGAATCTCCTAAAGAATCCAAAAATTAAATAATATCCGGGGTGTTGCATTTGAAATAAGAAAGTTGGCGTTGACCACTGTTACAGGACACACCCTGTATAAAAAGTTTTTATTGGAGAAAATGAGCAACTAAAAATACCAATCGACGAGTCCAAGCGTTTTTCCGAACACGCCCCCATTTATTTATTATCGAATTTATTCCATTTGGCTGATCCACACTGTATATATATATATATATATATATATATATATATATATATATATATATATATATATATATTTCGTTACGAAAAAGGGCAATTTACCATTTTCCATTCCAAGTGAGATAATGTATAAAAATAAATGCATAAAGATCCGTGCTTAAACGAAATATCTTAAACTTACGTCGTTCATTTCTTTGAACCGCATATACCGCAAGATCCACGCAGGTACAGGCAAAATGAAAATTTAGCGTCATTTTTCCCATTAGGCTATTTATACCAACTCGAAAGAGCGGTCCTTCGTAACATCTGCGTGATGTGCCGTGAAGAGACAAAAAGATGAAAGGGTGGTTTTATTTTCGCCATGGCGTGAGCGTAGATAATTGGACGTAATTAGTCCAAAAAAAGAAAGGAAGCCGCTTAAATATGAGGCGAAACGTTTTAAAAAGAGGTACGTGTGACTTGGAACTCATTTTTGACTAACTCCGAAGGCACGATTTTTGGCCATTGATTCTTGTTAACTTTTGAGAAATTTTGGGTTTCAAGTCACGAACGATGGTTATGTATCATATTATATTTTAATGTGACACTGAATGTGTAATATTAGCGGCGCTTTCGTGATGTTTCTCTGTATAAAAGTACATACCGGCTGAGAATGACTGGCTTAAGAGCTAATAACAACAGAAACAAAATTGATGGTTTCATATATGGTTTAAATTTAATGGCCTAGGTGTAAATAAAATTAGATTAATTATTTAAATTAAATTAAATTCTGTTTGATACTGGGAACTGATGATTTGCTATAACGAAAACATAGGTATGTTTTGCAGTAGACTTTGCTAAACATAAGCTTATGAATTATAGTAGCCTAACCTGTCTAAGTTTAATATTATAGTAAATTTGTTTACAAAAAAAAAACAAAATAATCACAATTAATACTTACACAGGTATATATCTTCTACAATCAAAATAGTCGAGTTCAAATTTGAATCAACAAAACGGTTTATCGGGGAATTTGTAATTGTGCTTCGGTGATTGTTCTTCCTTATATTGACTAAGTATGTGAAAGGTAAATGAAAATACTGTATCAAATACTGGACATCATTTCTTGTATCATTCACTTCTTTTTAGTGTCATATTCTGCAAAAGTTGTAAAAATATTGCTATAATCAATAAATGTGCCATACACCACATACTGTGTAATATAACTAATTATTTCCCTTGTCTAATAATTATAACATTATATAATTCCGACTCTACTTCTTTTAAAGAAAAACAAAGATTATTTCATTTCGCCCTCAACAGTGAAAATATATAATACCTAAGAAAATAGTAGGTTACGCTATAAATTTTCTTTGATAATACCTGTTAAGGAATACTTTTGTTTACAAGTTATACATAAACCTCGACATAGACAAATATAATTTAAGCAAGTACATTCTATTTGTTAAAATATAGAAATACATGCCTTCCTGCAACAGTCTCAAGTATCACCATTATGATAATCTAGATTCAACTGCCCTTATTGCTTCTTTAGTCTTTCCAATAAAAAATATTATTTTTAAATTGGTTCCTAGTTACTGGAATTTATGTTCAATTTTGCAATACTTAAATACACCATTATTAAACCACTGTTATGTTTCCGCAAGTGATCCAACAGCTGTTCCACTTTCTTGTTTACTGTGTATTTGTGAACTAAAAAAGTTAGGTTAGGTTACGAGAGACCAAAATTAAATAAAATACTGCCGTATTCCTCAAATAGGGAGGGCCATTCCCCAGTAACAACGGTCATTTACAACCGAGAATAAGATTTTTATTCTTACTCTAAATTTAAAACGCTTTGTTCTCCCAATGAACGCATTTCGCCTATATTATTATATTATTTTTCTGTGGAAGGCGCACCCCGTTTCAAAGGCAGATAGATGTTTGATGTTTATGTGGTTGCATAACAGCCGCTGTGCTGGATTAGAATAGATATTAACATAGGTCCCCCTTTTCTTTTAAAAATAAAATACGTAATATAGAATTTTGCATCATATGTTAAATAATATAATTATTTAAACAGAATATTCACAACTTTGTTAAATATTTCTTCAAAAGAAGTACATTTTGAGGATAGCGTTCTATGTTTTCCCGTACTTCTAACAAAATGATCAAATCAGTAAAGAATTCAGGGAATTAAAAATAATGATTCATTAATAACTAAAATATACAGATTTCGTAATAATATGACATAGATAATATTTTTTAAACAGATTAGGTTACCTTGTTTAATTTTTACGAGTTTCGTATTTTTGCTGCCTATTTGGAGGTTCCATGTTTTCATGATTTTCTTGAATATTTTAGCATCTGTTGATTACTTACGGTATGATGATTTATATGCTAATATATCATGGCTTAGCTTTTAAGTAATCAAAACTATTTTTTATCTTACGAAATTAGACTCCACGGCAGTAAATTTAGATATTATCAAAAACTCAAGAACTGACAGATTCGGAAAATGGCGGCTGTAGTAATAGGTTGGTTTTTAATAAACCAGGATCGGAAAATCTGATTGTCATACCGAACAGCTCTCCGAATGGAGAAAATTTTCGTTAACTAACGGAATGATAAGTGCAAAATCGCACCCCAGGTCTAGAATTACTAACTTTTTGTGTAAAACAACATATTTTCGATATAAAAATGAATATTAGCAACAACATTTTGGCATATATGGCTATGGTGTCCCCCTCATCTCCTTTGTTAGGTAAAATTTTGAATTAAATTATGATCAAAATTGCCAACATAGGCCATCTATTTGATGAATATATACTAATGATATTTTTATATCTATGGACATCACGATCGGCGTTTAAACGATTTTTTAAATCATATTAACGCCAAAGAACCAACAATTAAATTTACTATTGAAAAATATACAAACCAACAATACTCATTTTTACTTCCCTCGTAAAACTGAAGTATTGTAATCGAGATCTTCACGTTTCGGGGTCCCTAGGTGCCGAAAAACATGTTTTCTTAACGATCTGTCTGTCTGTTCATGGCATACTATTTACTCAATTGATTTCAAATTTTGGTCAAAAATTAAGGGTCATATGGGGATGATCTGGTAACATTTTGGTAAAAATCAAATTTGGCCAAACATATATATGTTACATGTTTACAATACAAAAATATTATTGAAAATTTCACAGCTCTACTTTATAGCCAATCGGATGCCTTTATTTTTCAACGTTACCATAACAACGGGTCGGAAACAACTTTATAATGTCGATAACATATTTTACGTATTTACTTTAGATCAGGGGTGTGCAGTCCATGAAAGCAAGGGAAGCAGTGCTTCCCCAAAAAAAAATTACAAAACATCATCTAAAATGTAATTTTTGAAATAGGAAACCATTAATTTAGTTTATATTAAAAATGCTAAAATATTATTTTAATTATCAAGCCCATAATAGATGCGGCCTTGACTCCGACCGAGCGATAATAGAAAATGGAATAGAACCCATGCGGGCCGCTAGCTTCTCTGCAGCCAAGTCCTGTATGCTTGATTTCCTGTGAATCGAGCCAAAGGTTATTGAACTTTCCACCGGCTGTTTGCAATTTTTGCATTTCAGTCGCGTGCTTTAAGTGGGAGCAGAAGCTATCGTTGGAGTGGGTTCTTTGTTTGAACGGCTATCCGTGTGTTGTGTGATTCGTACGTCGCGTCGTGCACGGTGCGATATGGAAAACAATAATACGGACGTGGATATGCAAATACCCTGAACTTCGGCTGTCGGTAATAACGTTGAAAATGTTGGAGAATTCAGTAAGAAGAGTGTGTGTGAAGCTGTGGTGTGTGTCTTAATAATAAAGGGATTTTCAACATTAAACTTCGCTGATAATAATTTCCAAAGGAAGAGCAAATCCGCCTATGAAAAATTTAACCACAAAAATGAAAAACTGTATTGGACATTTGATCTGGAAAAACAATACGAACATTTTAAATGGCTAACAGGGTGTGAAAATATAAGTAAATTATTTTGTTGGCCATGTTTACTTCTTGAAAATGAAAAAGGTCTCTGCTCTAAAACTGGTTTTTCCGATTTAAACAATTTCCATAAAGCTGTAAAAAGACACATTATGTCCAAAGCGCATTTGCAGGCCGTCATAAAAGAAAAAGTCTTCGGCAAAACCAGAATTGAACACGCCCTTAATAAACCGTTGGAAATTAGTCACCGCCAACATAATGAACTAGTCGATAAAAATAGGCCAATATTAAGAAGACTTATCAATGTTGTTTGTTTTCTCGGACAGCACGAATTGGGATTTAGAGGTCATGACGAAACAAGGGTTTCTTCAGATAGAGGAAATTTTCAAGATTTACTTAGTTTAATGGCTAAATATGACGATTGCTTAAAAAATCATTTAGAGCAGTCAAGCCTTTTTCGCGGAACTTCGAATCGAATCCAGAATGATTTAATTTCCGCTGTTGCAACCATTATTCTAAAAAGAATTAAGCAGGAGATTGGCGAAGCGCGATTCATTGCTATTGTTCTGGACGAAACAACTGATATCACTAATTTTAGCCAATTATAATGCTACGTTAAAACAGACGGAAGTATTGAAGAGCGATTTTAGGGTTTAAGAATGTGTCCGAAAATCGTACAGCAGATGCATTATATACCGTAGTTTATATCGTTACTAAAGAAATTAATGGAGAGACAAAATTAGTTGCTCAAAGCTATGATGGAACTGCAGTGATGGCAGGACAATTAGGGGGTCTGCAAGCTGAAGTTCGAGAAACTTTCCCAAGTGCTCTGTTTGTCCATTATTTTGCTCATAAATTAAATTTAATTTTATCCCAGTCTATCAATCACATTAAAGAGTGTAAAGTATTTTTCGTTACTTTAAGTGGCATGGCTGCTTTTTTTTCCAAGTCAACAAAACGTACACAAGCTTTGGACTCCATTGTCCACAAACGATTGCCCAAAGTAGCTCCTACTAGGTCGAACTATAATGGAAGACTTGCAGCTAAAAAGCATCCAAAAATCGTGAATCACTGATTGAACTATTTCAGAATATAATAGAAAATAGTGAAACGTGGGACTCAGAAGCAATAAATAGTTCGAGGGGATTTTTGGACTGTTTGAAACGAGATTTTAATTTTAATTATTTGTTGAACATATTTTCAGAAATATTTCCATTCTCGGACAATGTTTTTAATATATTACAAACTGAAATAAATGATATTGCTTTTTGCCTAAAAAAAGTGAATGATTTTAAGTCCATGTTAAAAGAGATGACTTTGACCTATTTTGGGAAAAAACGATGACGTTAAATGTAGAGCCACAAGCCAAGCGTCTTCGAACACACAAGGTGGGAGATGTTCAGACATCATACAGACGCCTCTTTTATGAAATAATCGATCAAATTAAGCAACAAATAAACTATAGATTTAACAGTTTAAATGATTTTAAATTCCTCGAACTCTGCAATTTTGATGCATTTAAAGGAAAAACTTTTCCAGAAGATGCTTTTAAATCTTTCCTTCTTCATTATGGCCAGTTCTTCGACTGAGTGTTATTGCGATCTGAACTAAAAGTGATTTACGAAATTGATGACATTGGTACAAAAAATAACACTAATGAACTAATGCAATTTTTAAAAGACAAGAAGCTGGAAGATCTCTACACCGAAGTGTCGAAATTGTGTGAATTAGTATTGACAATACCTGCCACAAGTTCATCAGCAGAACGCAATTTTTCAACACTTAAACGTATAAAAAATTTCGTGAGGAATTCAACGGAGCAGGAGAGACTTTTGCATACATCGCTATTGTCCATTGAAAATAAACTTCTCCAAAATATGTCGGAGCATCGACGTTTTTATGATGACGTCATTGACGAATTTGCAAAAAATGATCGAAGAATCGAATTACATTACAAATAGGTAGGTTTCTAAAAATTGCTTCCCTTTCTTAAAATTTCACCGCACGCCGCTGCTTTAGATAAGCAATGAATTATTCTAATTTACCAGCTTGACATCCGCAAAGAGACTTTTTGGAAAAGAGTAGACAGCGGCCTTTTCTACTACTTTTATTAGGCAAGGCAATGTTCTGCGGTTTATTTTAATATCGTTAATCATCCTACAAAACTTACATAAAGTGTAACTCTAAATTATCCATTTTAAAAAAATCTTCACATAACGTTGCGCGGTGTAAATGTCACTGTCATTCTTAATTAATATGATAATTTAAATATTGTACAGGGTGTCCGGATTTGGTTGCAAAAGCAGGGTATCTCGCTTATTTTTAAAGATAGAACCTTGCGGTTTTCACGAACCTGAGCTAAATTTTTGTGAAACTCATGAAGCCGTAAACAAAATTTTCATAGCCTTCTTCGTTTATGAGATACAGGGCGAAATAGAAAATTTTGCATTTTGGGACCCCCCTCGTATCTCGGTTATCCTTTAACTTAACGCAAAGGGAAAAATTGCTGCTTATGCAGTTTTTACGCTGGATCCAGTGGCGTAGTCATATTTTTCATTTGACTTGTTATTTTTTAGATATGACCCAAAGCTGTGTTTTTTTAAATGGGACACCCTGTATATTTGTCCAGAAATTGATTTGTCCTTTTAAAAGCTTCTCAAAAATATATAATAGTATGGGTCTATTTTAATAAACAACAACAAAAATCCTAATTTTTATAATTATCATCCCAAATTTTGCAGTAGGCCATGCAAAACCATGCCGTTTTCTTTTGTTTTCTTGGAAGCAAATGACATTTCCCAATTTTGCACGCTATATAAAATATAGCGCTAGTTTTTTGTATTTATTTATTGTGTAAAAATATATTTGCATTATTATGGAAGAAAACCAAACTTTCGAACATTATGAAAAGTACGATATTTAGCTTGTTTTATATTAAGTAATGAAAATGTTGAAGCGGCTTCTGAGATGTATTTTAACAGGCAAATAGTTAATTTTTAGGTATGTTGAAATACTATTGAATACTATTGCTTAATTTTTATTTAGATATCCAGAAAGGAGGCAACCTAATATATCCACTTTTTATCGGATAAAAAAGAATTTACTTAATATAATAAAGAAACTCGGGAGGCTGAGGAAATTACGGTTTTGGCTAATGCAGAAGCTTACCCTACAAACTCTTGTAAGGCCAGTAAAAAGAGCATAGGGATTCCAAAAACTAGAGTTCAAGAAATTCTAAAAAAGCACAAATACCACCCATACAAATTTAGGCTCGTGCAGCACTTACAGCCAAGGGATGCAGAGCGTCGGGTAGTCTACTGCAATTCGTTTCGAGAAAGATGCGATATGGTTAGAGATTTTGAAAGGAAGCACATTTCAGTAATTCTGGTATACTCAAAAGGCACAATAGTAGATTCTGGTCCCAGGAAAATCAACACCAAATATTTCCCAGAAGACAGCAGGACAGGTTTGGTCTAAATGTGTCCTGCTTCATATTAGGAACACATATAAAATTTTATATGTTTGAGGTAAATCTAACAGCTAATCGCTATATAGAAATTTTAGAGGCAGCTATACCTAAATTACTTGACGATGCTCATCTAGCGCAAATTAACGAAATTTATTTTCAACAGGACGGTGCTCCTGCACACAATTCTGGAATGACGAGATTATTTCTAGACAATAATTTTACCAATCAATGGATCGGAACAAATGGACCTATAAGATGGCCCCCTAGGTCCCCAGATTTGTCGATTTTAGATTTCTTTCTATGGGGGTATCTGGAAAATAGAATTTACAAAGACCACTATGATAATGTCCAAGATTTAGGAAATGCAATAAGAGAAAATTTTCGCTATTTAAAAAATCATCCCGTTATTTTGCTTAATTCCCTAAAACGAATACGAAAATCGTGCGAAGCACGCATAGAACAAAATGGAAGTTTGAACAGTTCTTTTGATTTCCTTGGTTACTGTAGTTCTTATACGACAGTTGATTTTTGCTGAAAGGCTTGTTACATAATAATGTGTTAATGTTTTGTTCTTGTGTTACTTAAATCTAGGTAGGTGGTACTTTTTTGGTGCGAAATTATCAATACATATTTTGATAAATAGATTTAATTAGATATTTATTTTGATTTATTGTTAGGATGTAGATATTGTTAACGACTTTAAATAAAAGGCAGCATTGTTTTGCATGGCCTACTGCAAAATTTGGGATGATAATTATAAAAATTAGGATTTTTGTTGTTGTTTATTAAAATAGACCCATACTATTATATATTTTTGAGAAGCCTTTAAAAGGATAAATCAATTTCTGGACAAATATACAGGGTGTCCTATTAGAAAAAACACAACTTTGGGTCATATCTAGAAAATAACAACTCAAATGAAAAATATGACTATGCCACTGGATCCAGCGTAAAAAACTACATAAGCAGCAGTTTTTCCCTTTGCGTTAAGTTAAAGGATAATCGAGATACGAGGGGGGTCCCAAAATGCAAAATTTTCTATTTCGCCCTGTATCTCATAAACGAAGAAGGCTATGAAAATTTTGTTTACGGCTTCATGAGTTTCACAAAAAAATTAGCTCAGGTTCGTGAAAACCGCAAGGTTCTATCGTTAAAAATAAGCGAGGTACCCTGCTTTTTGCAACCAAATCCGGACATCCTGTACATCATACCTACATAATGTACTCTCAGGATAAATTTCATGCAGTTCCGTCAAGTTTAGTGCCATTAAATAGGACAAGATTTCAACTCTAAAATGTCCTGAATCTTATAAAGTATACCTCTCGTTAGTAAAGTTTACGGAAATTAGTTTTTTTCTAGGTAACAAAAACTCCTACAAGACCGTAGGTAGGTGGTATAGTTAATTAAATTAGCAAGTTTTACTTAATAAAATATACTTCTTTGAATTTTAGTAAATTAAGCTTAAATAAAAATAAATTTTTTTAATTTTAAACCTAAAAAAAATTTTTTTTCATAAGAACCAAACCTATACTATATAATATACGGATAACTAGACCAGGGTAAACTAAATCATCAAGGGGGGGTCTGTCATCCTCACTTTTCATCATTCACAGCCTACTAAACAATAATTGAACAATATGTCGTTTGCCACCAAGCTACACGAAAATCGAGATGAAAATTAAAAATAAATGAAAATAAGTGAAATTTTCTTACCGAATCTTCCACGTGCATGAATTAATGCGGGAAATTATTTCCTCGGTGACGATTTTTTTAAGAAAATTTTCTCAAGTCGAAATTTGTCCACTCGCAAATAATTTCCGGAATAATTGAAGTACTAGGGAGATTACTAGTGAAAAACTATTTATCCAGTGTATCTCAAATTTTGCGCAAACATCAAGTATTATGTTGGAATTTACGATAACGTTTCGGTATGAATTCAAGATGGCGGAACAAATTGGCGACTTAAAAGAAATATTTAAAAATTCAGCCTAAAAAAACAGCTTAACGGATTGATTTCAAATTGTGTGCCATAACTAATTGTGGTATAGAGATAAACTAGTAAAACTATGGTACATATTTGTAATCTTAAAAACCAATCTCTTTTTAATCTCCAATAATCTCCATTTACTTATTTTCAGGTTTTTGCGTCCCTAAATGCCAAAAATTATAGGTTTTTATCAATTCTCTCGGTCCGTCTGTCAGTTTTGTCGGTCTACTTAGCAGATTGACTTCAAATTTTAGTCAAAAATTAAGGGTCATATAAAGATGACCTGGTAAAAATCTAATATGGTCAAACAATTTAGAGATTCTAAAACGTGAATATCTGGAAAAATATTGTAGGGTGATTTTTTTATGATTGCACTACTTTTCCTTAGTGATGACTGGATTTTATAGAGAAGATTGCAGTGAATTGTTCTTACGACTGAAATGTTATACTTTTTATTTCGCTCTGAATCAGTATAAATAAAATCTTGGTTCATATAGGTCAGTGGTCTCGTGCTAAAATTAAAAAAAAAGAACGCGAAGCTGCGGTACAGGATGCAGGATGCAGCGCACTTGTTCAGCTTATTTATTTTCTACGCACGGGCGTTAATCACTGCTCCTAAATGGCCGCCTCTTTATAATAGCTCAGTTATATTCTAAGAGATTTATAATTAGGGAGGCACTAAATCAGTTTTGTTGAACGGTAAACGTTATTTGAAGATGTTCAAATTGAAAATACATTAAGGACTTCGAATCATATGTGTGTACTCTATCTAAACCTGCTTTGTCTTTAAGTTAAATTATTCACAATGTTTTGATTATCAGTATTAAGTTTAAACTAAGAGCTAAGTCTAAAACTACGAGCTTATATAGTAGAGTCGTGAAAGTGTTCGCGCTAGTGTAAAGGGCACTAAAATTGATATTTCGTCCGATCAGTGGAAAAGACAAATACGACCAGAAGTTGAAAAGGCTCAAATATCAACACCAATTTGAATTTTCTACCACAAACCAACAACAGTTGTAAATATTTTTAGGGAACGTTCTTCCACAGACAACAACTGCCTAGCAAAGGAGTGAAATTTGCTATAAACTCAAAGAAAATTCCTGTTTTTCACTTATTCAGCTCTGTAGAAACTGTAAATATGAAAGAACAATGCACATTTCACCTTACATTACCAAAAAGAAGAGGCATTCGCAATTAAACACTTAAAAACACATGTACTGTCCTCTCTATCAAGATCTTTCCAGTAGACCAATAAAATGCTACAGTATAACCGCTTACGTATATATATATATGTAAAAATCTCATTTAAAAAAAATAGCTATTCAAAAGAATACTAGACGTTTTTTGGACAGCTGCAAAAATATTTTCACCCTCCCTGTATTATAAGCAACCTATTTTGACACTGCTTTGACAGACGTAAGTGAAAGTCATTCAACAAGGTACTGGTTGCCCTTAATGACAGGATGTAAGTCAACTTACATCCCTAGGGAAATAATAATCTAAAATTATTATAAATAGCTTTAATTTTTGATTTCATCAACATATTACAAAAATCCGGACAAAAATCCGGTGATATTAATTGAAATGAATATTAATGGTACAATTATTACAATTATTCACATTAATAACAAAATTTGCAAACACGTTTTCTGGTTTCTTCTCGATGTGTATTACATTTTCTGACTCCACAACCATATTTCTGTTACTGTTGAAGCACTGCAAGAGACTTCTGGCTCGGTCTTATTGTATAAAATTTTATTGGCTACTTCCTTTTTATTACTGATGCTTTCAGCTACGTAACTTTCCGCAATAGTAGCGGATTTCCATCCACCATGTCGCTTGACAGCTAATACATCAACTCCAGTATTTGCTAATTAAGTTGCCGACGTTCTTCTAAAAAAGTGTCCAGTATACATTTTGAAGTTCTCAAACTTTAGAAATTTCGCAATTTTACTTAGAATTGACGAAAACGTATTTTTCCCGACAGGCTGGTTTAAACACTTTCCATTTTGATATGGCATAAAGAAGCACCGATTAATAGTCGTCATGTGGGATCTTGTATCAATGTACTTTTGAATTATTTTGAAATGACAAACCTGAGTGTCGTCACTTTTTGTCACTGTAAATGTACGTGACATTCCATTTTTGGAGTCAGGAATGGTCACAGTTCTGACTTCTTGACTTATTTTACCATTGTCCATTTTCATTTCACAGAGTTCATTAGAACGGCACGCTCCAGTAACTCGCATTATCATTACGACCTTCATCAATAAGTATATATCATCGGGGGCTTCAAACATGATTTTATTCACATCTTCCCTGTTAAACACATTCAATTTTTTGGGTCTATAACCATCACTTTTTCTTTTTAAAAATGCTCGAAATTTTGGATACTTAGAAATATCTATATTTTCCTCTATAAAAAGGGTGGATTTCAACATCGAATACTTACACCATAAGCTTGATTGGGACTTTAATATAGCACTTTTTCGTGGAAATACGCCAAAAACAAGGTTTCTGAGACTGCAGTAGCCGTCTTGCTTTGGCACCAATTCTTAAAGGATTTATATGCTGCTTCAAACCTTTTTTTCGACTTTTTCGGTAGTAGAGATAAACAAGCAATATTCGCTGATTCTTCTATGTCTGAAACATCCATTTTGTTCACACAGAATCAAAATATTCGACTTCTTCAAACTTTACGCTATGAATTGTCAACTTGACGTTGTTAATAAAATAAAAACTGCTTATGTTACTCTGGCAACGGATCACGGCGGCCTTCATAATTTAATGAGAATGCTATCGAATGTAATGATAATGAAAATCCAAAAATATATCCAGCATTTTCTTGTAAACATACAATACAGGGAGGGGAAAAAATAGTATATACTATATGGGATGTAAGTACATTAACCAATCTCGAACTTTTTTGCCAGCCCTCGCTATCGCTCGGGCGCAAACTCACCCTCGACTAGTAAATGTTACTTACGTCCCTTATAGTATAAATAACTATTAGAGAATAGTTAAATTTCTAATTATCCAAAACTTCCAGCATTTTTGAAAAGAAAAAATGATGGTTATAGACCCAAAAAATCGAATGTGTTTAACCGGGAAGATTGAATAAGTTCATGCTTGAAGCCCCCGATGATATACACTTATTGATGAAGGTCGTAATGGTAATGGGAGTTGCTGGAGCGTGCCGTTCTAATGAACTTTGTGAAATGAAAATGGACAATGGTGAAATAAGTCAAGAAGTCATAATTATGACCATTCCTGACTCCAAAAATGGAATGTCACGTACATTTACAGTGACAAAAACTGACGACACTCAGGTTTGTCATTTCAAAATAATTCAAAAATACAGGTCAACATACAAGGTCCCACATGACGACTATTAATCTGCGCTTCTTTATGCGATATCAAAATGGAAAGTGCTTAAACCAGCCTGTCGGGAAAAATACGTTTTTGTCAATTCCAAGTAAAATTGCGAATTTTCTAAAGTTTAAGAACTTCAAAATGTATACTGGACACTCTTTTAGAAGAACGTCGGCAACTTTATTAGCAAGTACTAGAGTTGATGTATTAGCTATCAAGCGACATGGTAAATGGAAATCCGCTACTATTGCGGAAAGTTACGTAGCTGAGAGCCTCAAAAATAAAAAGGAAGTAGCGAATAAAATTGTATACAATAAGATCCTGCCAGAAGTCTCTGGCTGTGCTTCAACAGTAACAGAAACAATGGTTAGAAAAGAAGGATCTGTGGAGTCAGAAAATGTAATGCACATCGAGAAGAAACCAGAAAACCTGTTTCTAAATTTTGTTAATAACGTGAATATTGTAATAATTGTACCATTAATATTCATTTCAATTTTATATCACCGGATTTTTGTAATATGTTAATGAAATCAAAAATTAAAGCTACTTATAATAATTTTAGGTTATTATTTCCCTAGGGATGTAAGTTGACTTACATCCTGTCGTTAAGGGCAACCAGTACCTTGTTGAGTAACTTTCACTTACGTCTGTCAAAGCAGTGTCAAAAAAGGTTGCTTACAATACAGGGAGAGGGAAAAATAAATTACGATATTAGAAGTTGTAAGAAACTGTGAAACACATATCTAAAAATTTTAGGCAGTTTAGAAGCTATGGGTAAAATAATTTTTTTGGCGTCATTTTTTTAAATTACCTCAATAAAACGTGCCTAACGTATTTGGAAATAAAATTACGGGGATTTTTTTAAAAGATCTCTAAAAAAAATTTCAAATAAATGTGTACCCATCATAATACATGCACGATTTTAAGATTTTTCAGAAATAATGGGTAAAAGTAGATAAAAAATAAAAAGATCAAAAAGCTCAAAAATCTACCCATTCCGGTAATGAGTATACAAAATTTAATAGTACAGTCCAAACATTGACTAAATCAATAACGAAAATGGGAATTTCAAAAACTGATAACTTCTTCGGAAGAACTTATTCAAATTTACACATATTAATCAAATAAAAACGGTTCAAGATACAATAAATAATCATCATATTGTTGAAATTCAACGCCGTTAACAAATATATGTAAAATAGGATACTAGGATATTACTAATATCAAAACTTCGATTTTTCTTTTAAAAAAAAAACCAAACCCTTACGTTATAAAATGGAGATAGTGGTCACTTGACAGAAACTGCCTGAGAAATGCCTTGAGCCACGTTTATAATTTTCGTTGAAAAACACAGTTTTCTTCTCACAAGAGAAGTTTTCTGAACACAATGAAAATTCAGATACACTTAAACTCGTAAGTTTAAAATACAAGTCGAAAAAAAAAACATAAATCGAAGCGTTAAAAAATATTAGAGAAATATTTGCTTTGAACAAACCAAAACTCAGCCGTGAGATCTATCACCACTGATATGTCAAATATCTCTGTAAATTTTATTATCATCCTAGATCAAGGCCACCCATCAGTATATGGATTTTTGACCGATATGTGCACTTTTTTCTTTAAATCAAATTTTCACCCACTTGTCAAATGTTATTACAAATTTTTTGTAGTCAAATAAATGCTTTATCCGCGGATCTGGAAATAATTTCGATTATTATTCGCAGTAAGCGGCAAAATGAGGTTAAAGTTGGAATTTAAATTATCAACTTTAAAAAAATTGCAATAATTTAACCGTTAAAGTTATAAACTCAAAATATAACGGTCTACCTAAAAATATTCTATTTCGTAAAAAAATACTCTACGGGCTTAGATATATTAGTTTTCCTTGTAAGTACGGCGTCGTAATTAGTTTTTTGACCAGAGACGTACTTTTTTATATAAAAAGAAAAATTGACTAAAAATTTTCATATTTTATGACTCAACCGTGTTACATCGAAGTTGACTTTTTTGGACAACATATATCAAATTTAATGTCCTATCTCTAATACTTTCCGAGATATGCCCACCGAAAAGTCGAAAAACACGGTTTGTTAGCAAGAGAGAGTACTATCTTTATACGCATAAACACTTGTATGCATTGAATAACACTTACGTGTAACATACTGGTGCAACATTTTTAAAACGTATGTTTTTTTTTTGAAAACAGGAGGTAATTCTATTTTTATTTATGTATGATGTTGTTTTTAATTATATTATATATTAACTACCAAATATCAATGACAGTATTGGGAAAATTAAAATAGAGCGTGTAGTTTATCTTATACATTTCGGTACCTACTACCTACCTAAACCTACCTCAAATGTTCAGTCATGTATGTATACTACCGAAACAATTATCTATCTAAAAAGATCAGAAATCTGTCTCCTTTGTTAATTTTTTTGATTTTTAATGTGCCTTCCCCTTACTTGCAAGTTTTTTAAATCCGCCATCAATAAACTTTCCCTCTCTGTATTTAACTTTACCATGGTATCTACGACTTATGATTTTGTCATTCAGGATCTACCTATGGATAAAAAATCCTTAACTTACCCCTTAACATTACCGTGTTACAACCGCGTAATACAGTAAGTCCCTCAAAATATGTTTGTTCTTCCAGCAGCATATCTTGTTGGCGTTAACTTCAAAGCAACGCAAGTCTTTAGGTTCATCCCAGAGCTTTTTCCGTTGCATATTAATCATTTTTCTGAATGGAAATTATTAAAGATAAATTCGCTTAAAATACCGTCCAGAAATAAACTCATTGCGAGCAGCAGGGCACAGAGAATTTACTGAAGAAGGGATGGAAAATTTTGTTTTTTTTTTCTGGTGACGTTTTCTAATAACCATTTTTCGTCGGTCATTTCAGTTGTTAAATACATGCACACGTTTAAGGACTAAGGGAGGGAAAAAACCCTTATTTTTAAACTAGTTTGAAAGCTTAGGCCACTTGAAAAAAGACTTCTTTTTTCTGATTAATTCCATTGATATCTAATTCAAATTCGCAGCTGAGTAGTAACTTTTACCAGATTGCAAGGCATTGATTTTTTTCAGCATCAGGCTCAACACGTCTGGCTTTTCTAGCGTGTACTTATTTTTCGTCAAAAAATGTTTTCGAAACTTCCTTTTTGTGTTCTAAGGAGTCTTCGATGTAGCCTCCAGCTATAGAACTCATCCTCTAACCTCCATGTCGCTAAAGCGTCGGTATATCAACTCCAGAATTTGCCAACAATGTCCTCCAACATCTCCACATAAAATTCTTTTTGTATTCATTTGCCATTGGAGTCTCAAATACTTAATATTCTACCAATAATGTTAATGCCCAGTAGAAGCGAAGTACGTTTAAAATTTTTACAGGAAAAGAAAAATCTTTGATGACCATATGCGCCGGTCTTAGTTGAGAGTACTTTATACTATTCACCAAAGTAATTCCTTCTATAAAGTTCAGTAGTTATAAAACAACTTGAAACATTTATCTTCGTAATTTTCCAACTCTAAATATATGATTTTTTCCCTGCGACATGCACCGGACACATCCACAATAAGAACAAGCTTTGCCAGTCTTCATCTTTAGCTTCTCTAATAGTTCGTTATATATTTTTCTTTGAAAATATTCGGAAGAAGGCTAATATCGATGTTTTCGTTCAGATAAAGAGTAGCTTCAAACATTGAGTAATGTGGAGTCTTTTATTATTTTCAATGTTCCCACAAATGCAAATTTGTTTTCCAGCAAATGATGAGCTAGTCCCACTGATGTGTACCAGTCGTCAGCAGTTGTTTCTATTAGAATTATATAGCGGTTTGGACAGTCTTATAAAGGCTTAGGAAGGTTTATGCATTTTTTTTACTGTCAGGAAGACCATAGCCATCGCTCTCCTTCCCACAAAAATGTAAGCGTTGAACAAATATAAAGTTCAGTACTGAATATTTAATTCGTATTTGGAATATATTCCTAAAGACATATTTTTAACATTTCATCTACACCAGCCATGTCAAACACGCGGCCCAGTGAGCATTTTTCTGCGGCCCAAATCAGTTTTGAAAACAGTCAGATAATGCCAACAAGTTGAAAACCGTTTTTGAAAGCGCGCGCCGCTGCAACAACGATTGGTATAATAAAATGTACAATTGTACTAGTGCCATCTATGTTTAGGAGGAAGAACTACACATACTCAACCTAAAACCTAAAGCCAAACGTTATCTGGCTTGTTCCATGAAATTCCATCGCGCAAAAACACAGATGACGCTATCTGAACATTCTGGAAAGAACTCGAGAAATCACAATCCGTATATAAGTGTTCGATTGAGTTCAGTCGTTCAGTATTTAGTCAGTTATGAGTCAGTTGCGATAGAGTTTTGAGTTGAGTTGCGCACTTATTGTTACAACACTTAACATTACTTATTATAATTTATTTCGGATATAGTTTTTAACATGTCTCTTTCAAAACCAAGTGGAAGTAAGAGGAAACTTGTAGATGAGCATCGTATCTTTCAAGAAAAGTGGAAATTACGAGTTTTTTTGCTGTGAAGTGAAAGAAAAATTTATTTGTATGATTTGTAATAGTACAGTCAGTGTCCTAAAATTATATAATATAAAACATCACTATGCTATTCATAAAACTATGTTTGACAAGTATACAGGCATGGTCAGAAACGAAAAGTTAACTAAGTTAAAATCACGGTTGAAAGATCAGCAGCTTATGTTTACACGTCCAAAGCAAGAAAATGAATCTGTTCTTCAAGCGAGCTACGTACTGTCGGAGTTGAATGAAAGAGTGCCTTGTGAAAGCATTTCAAAATATAACCTTGTCCCTGAACACGGTCGCGAAAACAGTTACTGAGTTTCCTGCTAATATAAGTGATCAGATAAAAACAAAATCAGACTCTTTCATTGCATTTTCTATTGCCTGTAGTAAAGTAAAGTACGGATGTGTATGGTGTGGCGCAATTCGCTGTTTTTCTTCGTGCGGTTGATACAGATATTAATGTGTATGAAGAATTACTGGAATTAGTACCATTGCATGATACAACAATTGGGAAGGATATTTTCAATGCTGTTTATGGACTTCTACAAAAGTACATTTTAGATCTGTGTTCCGTTGCAACAGACGGAGCTCCGTCAATGACTGGAGTAAAAAATGGCTTCTTTAAAATATTACTGACAAAGATCAGAGAAACGGGTGACAAACCAGATTTTTATCATATTCATTGTATAATCCACCAAGAAGTTTTATGCTCTAAAAAAATCAAGTTGGAAAGTGTTTTAAAGTCAGTGAAAAAAATTATAAACTTCATAACGTCACGAGGCCTTAATCAGCGACAGTTTTCTGCATACCATATTATGCAGAGGTGCGATGGCTTTCGTGTTCTATGGTACTCGACCGGTTTCGGAAACTCAAAGAAGAAATACGCGTTTTTATGGAAACAAAAGTAGAAGATATCAGCTTATTATGCGAGGTACCTTTTTAACAAGATCTTTCAATTATGAAACAATTGTCGGACTTAAATACGAAATTGCAAGGACCACGTCAAGTTATTACGGATATGCATGATCATGTGAAAGCTTTCAAGTGTAAGACGATGTTGTGGGAAAAACAGTTAGCAGAGTATAATCTGTCACATTTTCTGACTTGTAAGGCATATCAGGAAAGCACAAGTGTCCCAATATCATACAAAATATATTCAGAGAAAATGAGAAGCCTTCTGGCAGAATTTGAGAAGCGTTTTCAGGATTTTAAGACCCAAGAAAACAATTTTCTCTATTTACTGGTCTTTTCACTATGGATATTTTAAATTTAAAGTTAAAGTTCCCCCTCACTTGCAAATAGAAGTAATTGAGATTCAGTGTCAGACCCATTTAAAACAAAAATTTGATAGTGTTGGTACATTCGAATTTTATATGTACTTGCCTGTTCAATATCAAGAAATGAGAAAATTTGCCTGTAAAATCCTGTCAATGTTTGGAAATACCTATAATTGTGAACAACTATTTTCTTTGATAAAAGGAAACAAATCTCCCGCAAGATTGCGATTGACCGACGCACACTTGGACGCAGTTTTAAAAGTTATTTCCGCCGATAAATTCCCGCCACAAATAGACAACTTAATTAAAGACAAAAGATGTCAAATATCCGGCAAAATAATTTAATGTTTGTAGTTTTTTGTAATGTCCTTTTTATTGGAAATTTAATAAACAGACTTGTTTTATAATAGTACTTTTCCTCAAGATTTTCAGTAGTTTTCTTTAAGATAAGGTTTTGTGGCCCACCTAGTCGATGGTTTTCATGCTTTTGGCCCACCAGTGACTTTGAGTTTGACATTGCTGATCTACACAAGCAAATGCCACAACTATGTAGGCAAGGCTTCTGAATATTTCTTACCCAACAACAACTTAACAAATGAAACTCGCATCAGGATGATCATCTTTCTTTGGTCTTCCGGGTTATCGAATCTCATATCAGCTAGGAGGACCAACTATTTAGATGAGACTTGGTTCGACACCCATGATACTACAATCAAAGATTGGCAAGATTCGTCACCAAAGTACATTTTAGATGCACTTGCTTCTCGAGGAAAGAGAATATCCATATTACACTGTGGCTCGAGGGAAGGCTGGGTACCGAAGGCTTTGCTACTTTCAGCAAAGAACATTAAGGACTGCTCGTTAGACTACCAATAGGACATGACAAGTAAGCTTTTCAAAAATTGGATGAAAAATTCTCTTCTTCCGAATATCCCGCCAAGCAGTGTAGACGTTTATGATAACGCTAGTTATCACAGCACCTTAGCTGAAAAAAGTACCAACCATAAGCAGCAAAATAGAGGTGCTGCAACAGTTCCTTAGCCAAATGACCTCCATTTTGAAGAAACTTGTACAAAAAAACAGCTATTTGAGGTACTAAATACTAAATCGTATAATAAAACATATTGCATAGATGAAACTATACAAGCATCCGATAACATACCACTTAAACTTAAACACTACCACTACGATTTGAATCCTAGAGAAATGATATGGTCTGAATTAAAAGACAAAGTTAGACGCAATAATATAAACACAAAAATGTCCGCTAATGTAATTGAAGTAATTAAAAATCAATGTGAATTAATACCAGAGAGCAGTTGGAGAGCATGCGTTAATCATATACTTAAAGTCGAAAATAATTATAAAAAATATTGGGATAACGTAAAACCTTTAATTATATCAGTGGATGATAGTGATAGGACAGATTCAGACTATTGAGATTCGTTATTAAATCATTGATTGATCATTTTACTTATACGTTCCACTCCTTTTTATTTTCTTTAGTTTTTATAATATTGGAATAACCTTTTTTGTTTTGATCAAAATAATAAAAATTAAATAGTAAGGCTTGTTACTTTTCCGCATATCAGTCATTTATGTCAAAATCAGCAACACGCAAAGAATTTTTGTACGTACATATATAAACATTATTTCAATCTTCCTACTACCACCCTAGACCGGAATGATTTCTAAGCCAAAACAGATACACAGGCATCGTGTGTCGGACCAGCAAAAAGCCTTTTACGTCTTCATGGTTACACTTAAAGATTGAAGCGTATAGAAGAACTCCCAGAAATGCTTGCATCTCAGTAAGATTGACATTAGAAAGGTCAGATCTATTGCAGTATTGACATTTCATTTGCATACGCATAATAATACATTTCCATTGAGAATATTTTATGGACAATACACAACGTTACCTTATTTTTGAGTTGTAAACGTGTTATAGTTTGAATGTTTCTTTCTACGTATAGATCTAGACTACTTATATTATTCTTTCCGAAACAATAATTTATTGCATCTTCTTTACTTGCAAAATCGCTGTCATTATTCTCAGAACCAAGTGTAGTAGGTATAAGAATGGCGTCGTCAGTATCTGACGACTTTTTGATCGGTTACTTCTATCTTACTTTCTGAATCATGGTCACTCTTGATACCTTTGTTTTTTTTCGGCTTCATCTTCCATTAGGTCTCTGTCTGCTTCATTAAAACTGTTTTAACAAGTTTACAATTTCTTCTATATTTAAATTTGTATTTTGATAATACTCATTAAGATAACTTGTCAAATTTTAACAACTCGTTTATCATACATACAGATTTCAATATTTTCATAATTTTTTAACAGTTATAGTTGTTTTAATTCCATGTAAATTTGGCAACCTCGTCGACTGTCAATTTTCTATTGCTTTCTGAAAAGAAATTCACCCATTTCTCTGTTTCTTGACCTTGTCCACCAAGATATTTAGAGTTTTGCAAGACATGCATTCAAAATAAACCAGTTCCAAAACCATTTCAGTTCTTATAGTTAGGCAGACACAAATAATCAACTAGGTATTTATGAAGATTGAGCTGTAAAAATTTTGACAAAAAAATAGAAATGGCTTCACCATGAGCCTGCTTAGTTCCGCACATTTTTATTTATAGAATTGGGATGTCGGAAACTATAGAGAAAGAATAAGATAAAGAAAAGCAAAAAGTTTTAGTGAGTTTTACTACCTTCTTAAATCCGCTTGAGGAATAATTCAAGTCTTTATAATTTCGTTGGGGTTCTCTCTATGACTGTTTTTGAACTGTCCGAAACATGCGCAATCGAAATTTTTATTAAAACCGAAAGTAGGAAAAACTTAACGGGGTTAAAACTAGTATATAGTAGAAAAAGGATTTTTTGGGAAGAGCGCTAAAACAATGAAATTTGGCCAACTATAGATATGTGTTTCTGACTTAAGGTCTTCATCAGTACAGACAACTACTTGAGAGACGAGTACAACTAGCGACAAAATTAATAAACAATACCACACCAGAGTCACTAACGGGAGCAAAACCGACATTTGTGGTTACCTAGAGAACATCCGAAATATTCGCCGGACTTGATACTCTGTTTCAACGGAGCAGCATATAGCTACCTGTGGCGTAACTAAGAACCCAAAGTACCCTTAAAAACAAGAACCAATAAGCTATCACAAAAGATCCTTTGTGTAAACAATATGCTTCTGCATTCTAGTGTATATATTTGTCTTTTAACTGAATGTAATTTACATGTTGTCGAATAAATAAATAAAATAAATAAAATAAAATATGTACATTTTTAAGTCGTAAATTACATTTAGACTCCATTCAGATTTCGTCTATCCTCTGGTCTATCTCAAATTGTTAAAGAACATATATAGGATTAAGTTATTGTTCACAAGTGTTTTTGCGCAAAAGAGTAGTTTTTGAACCGTTTGAAAATAAAAACCCGGGTAAATCTTATATATCGTATTTTTAAGAATATTTTTCTATTGACTTAGCACAATTAATCACTAGGTATACATTATTATATAAATACCCTTTTTACTTAACCGACTACAAAATGAACTGATTTAATAAAGCTGCCCTTAAAGGAAGGGTAATATTTAATACTTATAAATGAAAGCAGCTCTAATTACATTTGAAACAATATAAACCAAGTCGTGCTTTTTGTCAATTATTCCAGATTCTATAAACATGGGACATGCTGATACAGTGGGTTAGTCTTGTCATTTTAACCTATTATATCAAATTATTATCAATGAGAGGTTCATAATTAAGCTCTTAATTAACTTACTTCTAGAAACTGAGTGTGTTTCTTCCTTTTAAGTTTAAACTAAAATGTCCGAGATCCAGGAAATATATAAAATATATCAAATCCCCATGACACAGTCTACAACATTTAGACAACAGTGAACCCACATCAACGTGGAAAAGGACTTACTTAAATTAAATCGTATTTCGATTTGTAGCTTAGGTAAGAGGAACTCTGAATTTCTCTAACTCTATGCGAACTAGCTGTACGTAGTTAGAGGTGGTAAAGGAGTAGAATAGACAGCTGAAACTGTGTTCTAGAATTCGAAGTATTTATTTCCTATAGTGTCTTGAAAACATTACAAGTTTTGTATCTGCTTATCGTACATAATGTAATAAGGAACTGTGATTTTATGAAAATACGTTTTTATTATTTGGAAAAATAGCTTGAGCGATTTTGCCTAAAGTAATAAAACTCATTTTTGGGTGTAACTTTTGCCAGAAACAAAAGAAGAATTTTCCTCTTTCTTCATTGCAAACTTAATACATGTCTTTATAAATATAGTGAGCGATGACCTCATTGGAAAACAGTGGCGGCTCTTCCATAGGGTCAATTGGTCAATGACCCCCAAAAATATTCCAGAAAATAAATTATTCGTTTGACCGTCCCTCCTAATAGTTGTAATAAAACGCGAACCTTGGGAAAAGTTAAATACGCTACACCAGGGGTGCTCAAACTTGATCTGCTGGCGATCTACCTCAATATTTTTAGACTACTTACGATCGACTCTGAGAGGCTGCAAGTATGTGTGATGCAGGGTTGTCGTACATACACGATACATACACCCTACCTACCTACCTACCTACCTACATAGGTAGGGTGTACTGTAGCATATATGCTTTCCGCACAATATACATTATTTTAGTCAAGGTTTGGGTTAGATTTAGTTAAGTTCTTCTCTACAATATCAATAAAAACTCATAATTATTCAAAATTGCGAGTTTATTGGTTGTTACAAAACAAAAGAGTTACATATGGTGTTAAACTTAAATAAGGAGTGACTTTGGATGTTGAAGCGTGGCACTGCATGTCCTCAGCATACTTTTCATAAGATGGTACGTAACCACTGAGTGCTAATTGCAAGCATGATGACATATGATCGTCAGTTAGTCGATTGCGATATTTTGACTTAAATAGCTTCATTTCAGAAAATGCAGACTCGCCCAAGTAAGTTGACCCAAACATTGCTGTCAGTTGAAGGGCGATTTGCCTTAGATTCGGATATTTATCTTCAGATATAAAACACCAGAAATTTGTATCAGATGCTGTAGCTTTGAGATGTATATTTGATATAATCTGCACCAACTCATTTTCAACAGAACATGAGTTTATATTAAACTGACTTGCTATTTCAGTAGCTAATTCCTCAATGTTTTTACATGAGAAAGGATAACTCATAAATGATGCTACATTTGCCAATTTACTACAATGACAAAAACGCATTTCGAATTGTCCCAAAATATTTGATAATTCAACCTCATACGTATCATAATTCAACTGAGGAATCATTGCTTTCAAAGATGGAAAATGTTTCAGATCCTTTTTTTTCAGTTGATCTATCATAAGTTGCAATTTACTTTTGAATGCGTTTACTGCGCTAATCATCTCAATAACAGTTTTTCCTTTACCTTGAAGCTCCAAGTTAATGGTGTTTAAGTGCATTGTGATGTCAGTCAAAAATGCCAAATCAGTCAGCCATTTTTCGCTTTTCAACATCTGAGTGTCATCATCTTTTTCGTCTAGAAAAGCTGTTATTTCGGGCAATAATTCTTGAAACTTTTCTAGGAATTTTCCGCGACTCAACCACCTGACGTCCGTGTGAAGAACTAAATCAGTGTGACTTCCTATCTTCCAACTGCAACTTTCTTCATTAGCTCGACACAATGCCACAAAACGGTTTTTGTTTCTAGTCATTGCTGGTGCTCCATCGGTTGTAATGCACACTAATTTATATATTGGTAGCTTGTAGTTTTTTACAAAATTGAAGAAAACGTCATATATGTTCGCCACGGGTCCTTCAGAGGAATGATTGTCAAAAATTCTTCCTTAGCCAACATGTCATTGAATACCATCCGAATAAAAATACACAGCTGGGCAGTGTGTGTCATATCGGTGGATTCGTCGAACTGTAAAGAAAAATATGTACATTCCATGATATCATTTTTTAGTTTATCTGCCATGTCCTGACTCATGACTTCAATACGCCTTGTGACAGTCGGACGAGATAACTGAAGTTCTCTAATAGCAGACATGATTTCTGTTTTATTTTTAAAATCTCCAAATAAAGTCTCACCCGCTTCAATAAATGCTTCCTTCACAACCGATCTATCTTCGAATGGTTTCTTGTGTTTCGCCAATATATGATATATTTTAAATGACGCGATCGTAGCAGCTTTTGATTGTTTGGCTGGTCTTGTGAACATGGTTTGTTCTTTTTTCAAACAATATATCAAATCACGTACTTCTTAATTCACTCTGTGGCGGAAAATCCTTTTCATAGTTTTTATGAACCGTTTTATGATGCCTCTCTAAGTTACCACGCTTAGGTATTGCAACTGACGCACGACAAATAAGACAAATGCACTTATCCTTCACCATACAAAACAAAAATTCTTCCTCCCAATCGGTATTAAAATGATACGTTTTAGATTTCTTCGCTGCACTCATTTTGTACTATTTAATAATAAACTTTGTATCGACGTAGTATTGCCTTAGTTGCAATTCAGAATGACCCCAATTCCTGCAGACGCAACATTTATATCGCCGTGTAGTTTAGTCGCCCGAAATTTCTAGAAAAGTAAAAAACGCGGCTTTTCTACCGCGCGTTCCTTTGATAAAGCCGCCTTTTTAGCAAAAAATAATTTAAAAAAAAATTTCTTCCCGAGATCTACTCAAAAAGCACTCGCGATCGACCGTTTGAGCACCCCTGCGCTACACTATTAGCCGTACGCGGCGGTTCGAATGGTCTCGTTGCGTTCCTTAGGCATAATATAATACGCTATACTAAGTTAGGCTGGGCAGTTCGAATTGCCCTGATTACCTTAAAGCTTGACGAAAGCACCCGAAGATTTCACAGCTACTGAGGAGCGGCAACGTGATCGATCAGTCGCGGCGAAAACGAAAACATCTTTTTCGACCAGCGCGCGAGATGTGACTACTTTGCGCACGGAAACTCTTTGCGCAAACTTTTTTATTCGCAGAATTATCGTCTTTAAACAGAACTTTAGATATTTTAATGTTTTCAGCATTAAATAATATTCGCAAATTTACTCCATATTAGATTACCATAATATGCGGTCGATATTCGCAATTTTCACAATTTCACTCTACCTATGATATTATTTCTTGAAAAAAAGTAACGCTTAAAATTTTTAATCGATGAAAATTGATTAATATACGTTTTTTTTGTAATATATATATATATTTTTTTATATTTATGATCCATGTGTGAGTTGGAAATATACAGGAAATAAAATGTTGGTAGTGACTAGTAAAAAAAAAATAAATAACTAAAAAGTGCTAACGAACGTGACTATAAATGAAATAAAATGTTGCTAGTGGAAAAAATTAAACAACTAAAGAGTGCTAACGAACCTAATTTTGAGAAAATAATCGAATTCAAGGTAAGTGGTCGCAATTTGCCAGAACTCAGTATACGACAAACTAGTAAAGAAAAAAATAAAGAGGTTCATCGAAACTTTCGCAAAAGTATGTACGATTTAGATAGCTGGATATGTGTCTCTAACTCATTTTGCTGTTATGTTTATTTGTTGTTTTCTAAGGACTCGTCGGACTCATTATGGTGCAAAATCGGTGTTAAAGATTTAAAACACTTAAAAGAAAAGTTAAAAAAGACATGCGTTTTCTGCAGATCACATGAAATGTTCGGTGAACTATGCTACGGTCGGAAGTGTTGATATTTGCACTCAGCTAGATCCAGCTTATAGAAAATCCTTTAGAGATTTTAATGAAAATGTATCCAAAAATCGTTATATTTTAAACAAAATTATAGATTGTGTAAAATTTTGTGGGCCATTCGGGCTGGTACTACGTGGTCATGATAAAACGGCGTTGTCTGAAAATCCGAGGGTTTTTCGAGGGCTTATAAATTTTGTTGAGGAGTTGTGCCAAGATAGACTATCCGCTTTAGCTTTGTTAAGTATCGAGAAATCGTTTATAAAAGGAATGTGCGTGCAATTTTAACGAACGTGTCATTCAGCATTTTTCCAATTCTAAAGAACGAAAAGTAGACTTGAACTTCGATAGAATTTATAGCTCCATTTAAAGATAAGATACTTATTTTTATTTTAAGTATGCCTATTTTTAAATCTGTTATTGACCTCCCAATATAATTCACCACGAGCCGCCACTGTTGAAAAACTATCATCTTGTGCGTAAAACCTATCTTTGCCTTGAAAGTAGGAGTAACAAAGTCATAATAGTCCAATAGTTCCATCACATAATTGAACATATGTGAAAATAACAATTGCTCTATTCCTAGACAGGTATCTGATCTTAATGATATAAATAATTTTTTGCGACCTTTCTTCAGAATGTCTCTGATTGTAATGATAGGATTAATTTTTATCAGAATAATTTTTTGAATCAACAATCTAAATTTTTACTTAGAATGGCGGACGTAGACGAAATAGATAAAATTTTAAATGACATTAAATCAAATGCAACTGGAGTAGACGAGATTTCTCCACTGATGCTTAAGTATTGTAGCTTGTTCATCAATAAATACTTAACACATATAATAAACTGTTGCTTTGAAGTGAATTGGTTTCCTGACATGTGAAAGAGATCAGTGGGGAAAACTTATTATTAGCATTCTACCTGCCTTATCAAAAATATTTGAAAATCTACTAGGTATATGTTCAAATGTATGATTACTATACTGCCAACAATATTATCCCAAGCACCCAGTGCGGGTTTTGTAAGAACTATGGAATGTCGGTCGCTCTAGTTAATGTAACTGATGATATAATTCGTGCATGTGACAAGAAAATGATCAGCGTTTTGCGCCTTTTAGATTTTTCAAAGGCATTTGATACAATCGATTACAGTCTCCTTATATCTAAAGTAAAATATTATGGTTTCGATGAAAATGCATTTGAAATAATTAGATCCTATTTATCTGATAGAACACAAACATTTTTTTCCGATAATAAGTTTTCTGATGAAGCTAAAATTCTCTCTGGCGCTCAAGGCTCTATATTGGGTCCCTTGCTCTTTTTAATTTATACCTCAGATATCTTAAAATCTTTAATATTTCGTAAAGTACAAGCCTTTGCCGATGATACGCAATTATACTGCTGTTTTGATATAGAAAATTACAAACACGCCGAATCCGGCATAAATAATGATTTAAAAACTTTAAGCAGACTTTTAGAAGACCATAATTTGTGTCTGAATCCTTCTAAATCGTGTTTTATGGTTTTTATCAATAAAAATAAGTTAAATTTTATTAGGAATAATATCAATATATCAATAAATGGTTCTAAATTGAATTTTGTTGACACAGCAAAAAATCTGGGTCTGTTATTGGATAACCAACTTAGATTCAAAGAACCCTTAGAAAAAGTTTTTCAAAAATCTTATCTTTCTCTTAAAATGTTGTATAATAACAGGCATATTTTAAATCAGAAATTTAGAAGGAACTTATATGAGTCGTTGTTTTGTCGCATTTTAATTATTGCGACCTTGACCATGAGAGTTCGTGGCGTATACAAAAGGTTCAACACGCTTGCGTGAGGTTGGTGTACAGTCTTAGAACATATCTCAAGCTATTACAGGGACATTAGTTGGATGAAAATGAAAGTTAGAAGGACTATACATTTTTGTTCGTTTTTAATAAAAATACTTAATAACCCTGCTTATCGTTCTTCCATTCGTTAACGTTTAGTTTTCCGAAATGCTATTCGTGGCGTTAATCTTAGGGATAATGGGTGCCTTACTATGCCACATCATCAGAGTGCCATTTTTTAGCGGGGATTTACATAGAATTCGGTTCGTTACTATAATTCATTACCTGAACATTTACTTAACCGAATGCTAATATATTTAGAGTTAATTATAAAAATATTTGTTGTCATTGCAGATTTCTGACAACTAGATTGAATTACTTCTCAGTGGTTTTCCCAAGAGTGTTTATTTACTTATTTATTTATTTGCTCACTTTAGTCCAATGTTTTTTTTTTCATATAATATCATTTCTCTATTTACTTGCTTGCTATTTTTTATGTGTTTAGTATTGCCTAGACTCATTGTTTCTTCTGAAGGGAGTGTTTCCTTTTTTAAACTTTTTTTTATAGTTAGTTCAATTCACTCTATACTTCTATATATTTCTATATATATACTAATATATAAAATACTTAGTTAACTGACTCACTCATCACGCTTCAGCTCAAACCGTTTGAGGTAAAAGGCTGAATTTTGGACAAGTTAATTTTAGGGTGTAGAGGTTCGATAAGAAGGGATTTTTCAAAACTCAAATTCCAAGGGGGCTGAAACCACCCCTTTAATATTCAATATTTTTTATTCAAAAAACGGTTAATTTTTCACAGAAACGCTTGAACACGTGTTTTTTAATTTATTTTTTTTTACAAATTTTAGGATTTTTTTAAAAATTCGTACAGGGTGTTCAAAGGGGTGAAATCACCACTTAAATAATACAATATTTTTTATTTAGTAACTGGTTAGTTTATCGAAAAAACTCTTGAACACGTGTTTTTTAATTTATTTTTTACATATTTTAGGATTTTTGAAAAATTCATACAATGTGTCCAACTGGGTACAAACCCCATCCCTCAAATATTATAATATATTTTATTCAAAAACCATTAGTTATTCGGAAAACGCTTGAACATAATATGTTTTATATTTAATTTTTTACTGGGGCTGAAACCACCCTTTGAATATTATATTTTTTATTTAATAAACAACTAGTTATTCGTAAAAACACTTTGACACGTGATTTTTTATTTTATTTCATTACATATTTTAAGATCTTTTATAAATTCATACAGAGTTTTGGAAAAAATCGGGTCATTGATTAATTCTTGCGACCTTTCTCAAACCGTTTGCAGTAGAAGGCTGAGCTTGTGCAAACAGCTTGATTTTAAAGCGCAGATGTTCGACTCGATAAGAAGGGATTCTTCGAAACTCAGTTTCCAAGGGGTTGAAACTACCCCTTAAATGTTTATAGTGGACACGAACCGCTTCTTGGTTTAAAGAATGAACTATATTAACTCCAAAAAATAGCACAGCAGATGAAATAAATCTACCTTTATTGGAAAAGTTACTGCTCCAGAATTAACATACTACTGAATAGATGTAGTGATAGACCAAGAGAATGCGGGTAATTGTCCTGTCGAGTTCCTACCAGTGGCGGCGCCAAGGGTCGCCAAGCGCCCAACCCAAATTTGTTCTCGCCCAACCGCTCGCCCAACCTGCTAAATTACGCAATTAAAAATATAATAGGTACACCAATAAAATGGGTACAAAAAAAGTTTTGATTATCCTATGTAGGTTGTAGGTACCTATCCTATATCTATAAAAATATTCAATAAAATTTATAAGAAAAACTGCAGCGATAAGTATCACTACATTTACTATGCGAATATGCGATATCGACCGTGTTTTATCTTCCGACATCGACGCCGCGTTACCTCTCTATATCTGTCAACAGTATCAACTTGTTGATTCTTGTGATTCACTGGCCGGCCAGGCGAATTTTTTAACATAACCTGCAAATAAACTTATACTTATTTAAAGTAGGTATTTATTTTTCGTGTTTTGTGTAAAGTAAGTTAAGTTGTATTTTATAATTTTTAAAAATCACAGTGTTACGAAACTTATGCACGTATTATTTGATTAATTAGTATTGTTGTATAGTGGTTTAAAATGAGTTTTAATAAAAATCGCACCATCAGTGACTTTTTTAAACCAAAGCCAAGTGATTCCAGTATTTCACCCGAAATAATTAAACAAGGAAAAACGCCTGTTGGCGATGGCAATGCACCCGTAGCAAATAAAAGCGAGACTAGCAATATAGGTAAACCTGGTGATGATGAACCTAGCTGCAGTTATAATAAAAAAAGAAAAATGCAAGAATTCGAACAGAAAGATGGGGATGGAAAAGAGGACATAGATCAAGATAATATATCTACTTTGGATGAATTTGAAAGTGACATGTTTGAATTGGAATCGTAAGTTTTTACATGCAAATAAATAGACCACATACCTACATTTTAATATTTTTTTCTACAACCGTGCGGAAAATCGCATCTTCCGCCCTGTTTTTAGTGCGGAAAATCGATTTTCCCGCACAGTGCGAAAAAAATAACTTATGGGTCTTTTCCGCACGCCGCGCCGGTGGGCCGGTGAAAAGTAAACATCTTTGTTTTCTTGTATGTTTGCCTTTGTCTTTTTTAAAATACTAAAAAAAAAAGATCTTTTGTTTTAGATAAAAATATATCTACAGTTTGTCCCATTTAAAAAAGTTTGTTATTTTCTTATTTTTAATTGCAGATTCTTAATTAGCACTAAATTTACTTACTTTGCTTACTTAAACTTTTTTCTACAAGCAATACATAATAAGATAGCTAGTAAAATATAACCATTTACCCTGTACATATTGCTAAAACCTAACTATTATTTGGTAGAATGAGAATGTACACCAGCGACGCTGAAGAAACCCCCATTTCCCTGCATGATTTGGCTCAGTCTTTACATGAACCTCCAAGGCAACCAAGTTTGGTTCGATTCCCAAAGACAAAATTTGGTTCTGATCTTCGATCTTTTAAATCAGATTTTTATAAGCTATACCCGTGGATTGAATACAGTATTTTAGAAGATGCTGTATTTTGTTATCCCTGCAGATTTTTTTCGATGCAAGGCGCAGGGACCTCAAAAACTTTTATTTCTGACGGTTACAAAAATTGGAAAAGGGCTTCAGAAACAAAAGCTGGATTTAAAAATCACGACAATAGTTTTCAACATAAAAGTTCGATGGTAGCGTGGCAATCATACAAAAACACGGAAAAAAATCAGTCAGTAGCAGCTCAAATAAGTACTGCACATTCCGAATTAATTCAACAAAATCGGGATTATATTAAATCTATTATTAGATGTTTAATTTATTTATCTACGCAGGGAATTGCTTTAAGGGGTCACGACGAATCAAAAACAAGTCAAAATAAGGGTAATTTTTTAGAATTATTAGATCTGATGTCTCGTGATAATACCATAATTGCAAAAAGGTTATTTGAGGGCCCAAAAAATGCCAAGTACACACATCATTCCATTCAAAACGAGCTAATACATTGTATGGCTGAACTATCAATTATAAATATCAGCAAAGAAGTTAAGCAGGCCTGCTACTTTGCCCTTATGGTGGACGAGACAAACAACAGTAAAACTGAGCAATTATCAATAATTGTAAGATATTATTTAAATGGTGTTATTTATGAGAGGTTTTTGGGCTTTGAGGCAGCAAATAAATTAGATGCTGCTTCTTTGCTTCAGTTTATAAAAAAACGATTAAGAGAATGTGAGATTGATATAAACAATTGCGTGGCACAAACTTATGACGGAGCGAACGTTATGAGTGGTAAAGTTGCTAGTGTACAAACCCTCTTGAGAAAAGAAGTTCCTCAGGCGATTTATGTGCACTGTTTCAACCACAGTTTAAATTTGATAATAGTAGATATTTGTAAAAATTTAAAGGACTGCAATATTTTTTTTCTGTTCTGGAAAATCTGTATGTTTTCATGAGTGGATCTGCAGTGCACAATAATTTTGTAATGATTCAAAAAGAGCTAGATCCAGAACAGAAACCCATAGAACTGAAACGACTCTGTGAAACGAGGTGGACTTCTCATATTTCAAGCTGTTTAGCTATAAAAAAAACACTGCCAGCTATACTAGTTTTATTAAACCAGTATGCAATAGAACGCTCGCTCCCCAGAGGCAAACGGACTGTTAAAAAATATTAATTTTACTTTTATTTTTAACTTAGAACTGTTTTGCAAATTTTTGTTGAATTTAAAAAATGTATCGGACTATTTACAAGGCAAAGACAGTGATATTTTAAAAAGCATAACATTAGTTGAATCATTAAAAGAGTTATTCAAATCTAATAGGGATGATTCTGAATTTGAAAAGCTATGGACTATAACTGTAGAAAATGCACTGTCTAATAATATTGATTTAGACGATGTAAATAGTAAAAGAAAAAGAAAATTACCTTCTAAATTTAAAAATGCCGTTATTATAGAAAAAATTACTTCTCTTGAAGAGGAGAGATGCGTAACCAAAAAAAGTGAGTTTCAATACAATTTATATTATCCAATAATTGACCGAATCTCTTCAGAACTTTGTCGAAGATTTGACGAAAATATCAACGTTCTGAAGGGATTTAGTTCATTAAACCCTTCAAATACGGCATTTTTAAATTTAGAAGAAATACTTCCTTTAGCTTGTCATGGGTGTGATATAGCGTCGGTAGAAAACGAAGTCAAATTACTACCGAAAACGAATGAAAGGTATGAAGAAAATCACAATAAAAAAATTAATAACCTATCAGATTTAGCCATTCTTCTTCAAGAATTTGACATCGTTTTCCACGAAATCAATAAATTATGCACCATTGCCATAACGGTACCCTCATCGAGTGCTGCTTGTGAAAGATCATTTAGTGGTTTAAAACGTATAAAAAATTATCTAAGAACCACAATGAGTCACGAAAGACTCTCTGATTTGGGTATCTTATATATTGAAAAAACCATTATTAAATCGATGGATTTAGATTTAGTTGTAGATTCCTTTTCTAAGAAACACAATAATAGAAAAATAGCTCTTTTTTAATACTATTAACCTTTTCCTTTTATTTTAATTTTGTTGTTGCATGTTTTTGTTCAGTAAACTTATAAATAATAACTGATTTAAATTTGGTTTAAATTTTATTTACCTGTACCTTTTTTTATTTTGAAGTAATAAGATAAGGTAAGTACCTACATATAAATAATGTTCATCAAATAATGCAATATCTACTCTTTGGTTGTTTGGGTTAGTTTGGGTTTGCCCAGTCACCAAACAGTTCTGCCGGGCATCGCCCAACCTAATAAAAATAGCTGGCGCCGCCACTGGTTCCTACATTCTCTAAACCCTTCAGGAATCCCTCCTCATGAGTTAACTTTAACAGTGGGGGCACCAGTGATGTTTATTCGAATTTTAAAACCACCAAAATTGTGTAATGGGACTCGGCTACAGGTTAAAACATTACAAAACAATGTAATAGAGTCTACTATTATTTCTGGCTCTGGTGGGGGAGAAACAGTTTTTATATCACGTATCCCTTTAATTCCGTCAGATTATCCTTTTCAGTTTAAACGTGTACAGTTTCCTTTAGGGTTTGTTTCGATATGACAATTAACAAAGCTCAAGGGCAATCCTGAAGTAGAGTTGGGGTAGACTTGCGCTACGATTGTTTTTCCCATGGTCAACACTATGTCGCATGCTCTAGAGTAAGTTCGCGTAATAGCTTGGCTATTTTACAGCCAGAGAATGCAACGACAAACGTGGTTTATAAAGAGGTACTCAAACGAGGCGATTTAAGCACCTATTAACACCCCTTACATTATAGTTATATACGCGAACGAAGTCGCGGCTACCTGCTAGCATAGCATATAAAATTCTTTGTGTATTCTACTGGACATTTAATTAATATTTTTTCCATAATATTTATATTGTATATTTTGTACTAAAAGAAGGCGTTATTTATTTACTATGTTTGTGTCAAATTTAAGTCTTAGAATAAACCTTATACTTATCGATTTAAGTTTGCCTACATATTTAGAAAACCCCATTTGACAGTTTCAACGTTTCGGCTACCCTTCGTGACTTCTTTTTCGAGAATAACTTTTTGCGTTAAAACCAATATTCAAAGAGTTTTTCGTAAGTTTACTAAATGTGTTATATATGCATAACTTTAGATAAACCTAGAACGCAGCTCGATGCAGCAACATTTATCTAAAATTCAGCGTATACACTATTCTAGGTATCTCGACTTCGAAACAGCTAAAATCAGCATTAAATTTGTTTCGAAATCTGCTGAATCGAAGACTGCAGTCGCTTCTTTTAAGCGGTGAGCCAAATAGGTGAAAACACGAAAATCGTCTATACAGGTATTTCCTTTCAACTTCTGCGCGAACAATTCTTACGAAAGAGCATCTTTTTAGTCTAGTAAAATGATTTAAGTATAATTTAGTATTGATTTTAAATCTTTGTCTTTAATTTAGACCAACCTAGTAGTACTAATCCGAACAGCTCTAATCTATACAAAATGCACATGCTGAGGAAAACGTTTATTTCAACTTTGTACATACCACTGTAAATAATAGAGGAAGAGATAAAAACAACAAATACGTTAAAAAGAATAATTTATAGACTTTGATATGTTTCTGTAAATTTATTAATATTTCGCTAAAAGGGATCTTTGAATAAACTGCGCATTTTTTTGAAAAATCAGTACAACTCCGAGGGGTAAACCGCTGAGGAATTACGGTGTACAGATTCTGGGAAGTACTGGGAATTTTAAGGGAATTAGACAGCAGTACTAGGAATTAGTAGGCATTACTAGGAATTAGTGGAGTAGCCGGAAGTGTCAAGTGTGCGCTGAGGACACGCAAACAAAGATAACATTCGCGGTTCTCTAAATAAACGTGGATAGGGGTAGAGAAGCTCACGACCTCCTTTCTGCAACTGCCAACGAAGCGAGAGCTGACATTCTAATCATAGCCGAACCGAATACAGCTATAGTTGACAATTCAGCATTGTATACAGACCAAAGAAAAGACGCTGCAATTAGGCTTATTAATCCTAACCTACCTGCGTTGTCAATAGGATCATGACTAGGCTACGTTTTTGTTGACATCGGACCAGTAATCTTCTTCAGCTGCTACTTCTCTCCTAACGCAGACCTAGAGGATTTCAAATCCAAATTATCCAACCTCAAAGAGAATATTACCAATTGCCATAAGGAAGTTGTTATTTGTGGTGACTTTAACGCCATGGCTCCTGAATGGGGAATGCACTATATGAGCCGTAGAGGCGATATAATAACAAGTTGGATAGCGAAGCTAAACCTAGTAATAGCTAACGAGGGTGAAGAACCAACCTTTACACGTGGTGCATCTAAATCAATTCTTGACCTGACCCTGTCGTCCGAGAAAATATCAACTTGGATTTCAAATTGAAAAGTTCTGGACATAGAAAGCCTAAGCTGTTATCGTTATATTTGTTTTCAATTTAAAGATAATGTCTTCAGCTGGATTAGAAAAATAGCAACTGGTTGGGCGATAAATAACCTCGAGCCCCAAAGGTTCCGTCGAGAGTTGAACCATCTGGTGCAGCAAAGAGTTGTTAATACCGCCGAAGAGTTTAACTCTTTGCTTACAACAACTTGTAATAGAATTCTGCCCAAAAGGCAAACCAATTGCCAAAGAACAGCGGTGTACTGGTGGGCGCAGGATTTTGCAGAACTAAGGGCAGTAATTCTCCGAGCAAGACGTACGTACACTAGGCGCAACCTGACCGAGGATGCTAGAGAAGTAGCTAGGTTTCAATACCGGGAACTAAGAAAGGAATTAAGAACAAAAATCAAGATTTCAAAAGGACTTTGTTGGAAACAGCTCCAGAATGACGTGGATGCAGATAGCTGGGGCAAGAGATATAGAATTATAAAATCAAGACTTAACGCCGACCCTCCGAGACATGCTATTCCAATTAAGAGGCAACAGCAAATCGCTAACGTTCTTTTCCCCATCCACCCACGGGTTCAACTGGATGTCGCAGACCGAAACCCAACGTTATTCACAATTCCCGAACTTATAGATGCTGCGTCAAAACTGATGGCCAAACGATTACTAGGCCCGGACTGCATTCCTCCCGCCATAGTTAAACTTTCAATAGAAGTAATCCCGGATATATTCCTTAAAATTGATAATCGCGCACTGGTTACCGGCTGCTTCCCCGATAATTGGAAAGTATGCGACCTAATGGTGCTGCCCAAAAAGGACAAACCTGTCGACTAGCCTTCGGCATACCGACCCATATGCTTGCTGGACGCAGCAGGTAAAATACTGGAATATATTATTCAAAAGCATCTTCTACGGGAACTAAACGATAAACAAGCCATTTCTGCAAGACAGTTTGGATTCCGTCAAGGGAAATCTACCGTGCACGCTGTGGAAGCTGTAACAGATATAGCCAAACGGTCTAATAGGACAGTCAACAGACAGAGACAAATATGTGCTTTAATAACTCTTGACATCAAAAACGCTTTCAACTCAGCTCCTCGTCAAAGAATCGTAGACATACTCGCTAGCCTTGCGATCAGCCCTGATATTCTTCAGCTTATCATAAACGTCCTGCAAAACCGTAAATTAAGACTTCAGTGTAGTAATCAGTTCCTTGTTGTTAATTCGGTATACAGCGGCGTTTCCCAAGGTTCTATACTAGGACCAATACTGTGGAATGTGCTATACAATGGCGTGCTTGAGGTAGACTTGACACAGAACGTCACCACAGTAGCGTACGCAGACGATCTCGCAGTGACCGTTGTAGCCAGCGATGAAGAAGAACTGGTTAAAAGAGGGAACTGGGCTATTGAAGAAATTGCCTTCTGGATGCGCGTGAATGGACTGCTGCTAACATTCGAAAAAAACCGAAACGCTCCTCTTAATCACCAAAAGAAGGATACGTCCAATAAGCTTCAACGTAGAGGGAAGTCTGATTACTCCAAAGGCCGCCATTAAATATCTTGAACTCTGAACATTTCCGTGAATCCGTGGAAAAGACGGGAAGGATGGTCGCTGCCTTATCCAGGCTCATGCCAAACGTTGGCGGTCCTAGATATTCCAAAAGGCATGTGTTAAGTGAAGTAGCACACAGTACACTCCTGTATGCCGCTCCGGTTTGGATAGAGGCTCTGGATATTAAGAAAAACCTTCGGAAGCTCGAAGCTGCCAGTCGTAAGACGACAATAAGTGCATATCGTAGTATATTAGCGGAGGCGGCCTCGGTACTTGCAGGAATTCCGCCCATCAAACTTAGTGCCAAGGAAAGGACCGAGAGACATGCCGGCGTGACAGGAACTGTGGCTAGAGAAAATCTATACTCCATCTGGCAGGAAGGATGGGACTCAACTAACAAGGGACTGTGGACTAAACGTCTTTTCAGAGATGTCAAGATATGGACCGAAAGAGGTCACGGAGAAACGGACTTCTACACTTCACAAGCCCTATCTGGTCACGTGTGCTTTAGGGAATACCTACATAAATTTGGCCTGGCAGATAACGCAAACTGCACCTATTGTGGACAAATAGAAGACGCCCATCACACCATCTTTGTTTGCCCTAAATGGACTGAAGCCCGGCGGATATGCCAAACCGAAATTGAAGACCAACTAACGCCTGAGAACCCGATTTCTTCAATGCTGGCGTTAAGCTCTAACTGGACAGCAGTCTGTCTTATGTTCAGAAATATTTTGGAGACTAAAAGACGGAAAGCAAACCAAAACTTACCTGTATAAACGATAACCCACTCCTTTCTAAGTAATGCGAAAGCGGTTTCAAAAGGCCTTGGGTACATACTTGGCTCTCGGAGGGGATTTTTTTTGGTCGGTAGGCGTCCTTGCACTCGAGACGAATCCGACATACCTCTGGTCACGATCTTTTCCGACCAGACAAACTTTTGGAGTTTTTTTTACCCCTCGTAGAAAAAAAAACTAGGAATTAGTGGCCAATACTGGGCATTGGTAAGGAATTAGTGGGCACTACTAGGAATTTTTGGAAAGAAGTAGGCATTACTGTGGGAATTTCGGCCAATAGGTAAGTATTGCGTTGTTGCCATGCGCTATTAGCAAGCAATAAACTATTTTTCTTTGGATTTACAAATTAGAATCGGCTGTTTTGAGAATAGTACTTTCATGAAAAGCGACTGTGACTTGTAAATGCTAACTCTAGTGATTCAAAAGAAAGTAAAACAAAAAAATAGGAACATATTTGTAATTACGGTCGATATGACAACACCGTGGACAACACCCACTTGAGGATGATATGTACTTGCCGGTCTATATCCAACACTCACCTGTAAGAGTACGCATGCATGGTTGTTTCGCGGCTTTTTTATTTCTCGACTGATCCAGATAGCACTGTTCTGCTTATTATTATTATTCTTATTATTGTTATTGTACTCCTGTAGTTGTATTTTATACTGACGGGATTACACCAAGTAAGTACAAAAAATAAAAATAAAAAAAAGGAAATGGAAAAAAAACAACTATTGTGTATTAAGACATGATCTAACTATGCTACATAAAATCAAAGGCTTTTTTATAATCTATGGAAACCAGTATGAAGGTTTTTATAATTTTTTCTGGTTTGTTCCATGATGACGCTGTCTATAATAAGCTGCTCCTTGCATCCTCGGCTGTTTTTCCTGCACCCTTTTTGCTCTTCCGTTAGAATGTTTTTGTGTGCTAGATGTTGTTCTATTCTCCTGGTAATTGTGGCTGTGATGATCTTATATAGGGTTGGAAGGCACGTAATAGGTCGGTAATTTGACGGGTCCTTATTGTCTGAATTTTTGGATTTAAGGTATGTTATTCCTTGGGTGAGAAAACTGGGGCGTGTGCTAGGTTTTAAAATAATTTCATTAATTTGGCGAGTGAGAGCTTCATGTGTGGAGGTAAACTGTTTGTACCAGAAGTTATGAATGTTATCTATTCCAGGACATCTCCAGTTATGCGTGTATTTGATTGTTTCTGCAACTTCTTGTGTTGTCATTGCAAAGTCCTCTTGTTCCTCTAAGCACTTGTGTCTGTCTTCTTCCGCTTTAATCCATGAAGCGTTATTATTGTGTAGTTTCGGTTCTGACCAAATACTTTTCCAGTATTCTGTGATCTCTTGTTTGGTCGTAAGATGTCTCAATTCTTTTCTAATTTTGTTAATTTTGTTTTCGATCCTTATCTACCATTTGAATTTTGGTTTTATGTTGTTGGTGTTTCTGTGTCGTGGCGGGAGTTTCTGATTGTTCTGAATGAATGTCCTCAATTGTGCTCGCATTCGTTATGTACTAGGGAATTATGTGTTCGTTGATGGTCTTTAGGGTTTTATGTGTGTCCTGTTTGAAAATTACACGAGGAATAGGATCTCTTGTTGTAGGATCGGAGCCTGACCATTTGTTTAGATGTGACTTTATTTCTACTTTGATTGCTTGTGTGACAGATGGTCCGAGGTGTAGCTGTGTGTATGGTGCTTTGGGCGAATGATTCACTGGTCCTGTGTGCTGTATGGTGTTTGTCATCTGTCGTGGGTTGTTGCTGGGTCCTTCGCCCCTACTGAGCATTAAGTGAGGTTGCAGGTCCTCTTGCACAAAGTTGGGCTGGTTTGTATGTTGGATCGGTTCGGCATCTACCCCACTGTCCTCAATGTTTGGTTGATGAATGTTTAGTTCAGCAGTAACCATAACTTTGATGTTTTTCAATGCGAGTGGGGCGAGCTTACTGGTCTTAGTGATGACTCATTTTTGATCTATTACTCTCTGTTCTGTAATAAGTGATTTGTATTCTGGATATTGTGCTATGAAAAGTGTATGCAGTTTATGTCCGTATCCTGATAAAATTGTCTCAAGTTTGGTAGAGGTGTAGTAGCAATGCATCACCGTTCGATTCATTTCATCTGTCCATTTTAACCTCTTCCTTGGTTTACCTGCCTTGGTAGTGGCAGGTAGTCGTTGCGATATATCCGCTGTTGTAATGGGCTCAAGTTGTTGTGTTTGGTTAGCATCTGTGTCAGATTTATTTGTGTATCAATTTGGGCAGCGCATGATCGGTTCACTCGATTCTGTAATGCGGCTCATGCGTTGCTCTGCCTTTCCCGCCTTGGTGTGTGCCAACTTAGCCAGCAAAACACTTTCGGTGGGTCTATTTTCCTTTGCCTCGTCGTGATCGTTTCGGTCGAGCTGTCCTTTCCCGCAACGTCCTCGACCGTTACGCTGCTCGCCCGATGCTTTGTTGTTTGGATTGATGTTTTGTGGTGTTAGAAACTCAAAGTGTCTCGAGAATGGATCGCCTGTTAGTAGAAGGTAGATCATTTTATTGTGTGTTTGTTTTGCCTATTATTGTTGGTTTCTCTTTAATGCACATCTGTTTTGTTCTTGTTTTTCTTGGTTTTGAGAAAATATGGAAGATGTGCTTCTGGGTTTCCGAGAGAGCAAATATTTCTAGGCTCGTTCCGTATGTAGTGGTTTTGCTCATGAACTTATAATAGTTGTCGAAGTCCTTCATGTCGTCGTCGTGAAATAATGAACATATCTGATGTTCCGACTAGTTTTGTCGTAGGTACGTCTTCTCGAAGTTTGGTATGATTGTTTTGATGGCCGTATATGTGCAAGCTGACTGATCGGAACAGATAATTTCCGTTTCCAACAATGTCGGCTCTGATATAATTTTATTATTATTGTTATTATTATCGAAATTGACAATCAATTTCTCAACAAATGTTGGGTTCCAAGCAGGTCCCGGATGCATGCATCAAAAGGAGTGTGCTGGTTTGTATTAGTTCTGTGTTGTCCTGAAAGTACTGCGAGCAGGATGCCTTCTGGATGTCGATGAAGGTGTTAGTATACAGTCCTATGATTTTCAGACTTTGTTCTAGTGTTTTTGGAACTAGTCCAGTTGATGATACGATGATCGGTTTCACATGAACCTTATTCAGTTACCAGTTTGTTCAGTTCAGTTGGCTAGCTCCGCATATTTGGTCTTTTTCTCTTGATATTTACTAAACACGTTGTTATTGTTGGGTACAGCGACATCTACCAAATAAGCTGTCTTTTCCTTATTACCACATCAGGCCGATTAGTCGTCACACGTGTGTCGGTGATAATTGTCCGGTCGTAATACAGTTTGAAGGCGTTATTTTCAAGCACTGAACTTGGTTCGTATTTATAATAGAGCACAAAGGTGTTCAGGAGCCTATATTTATTGACAAGCTTCTGGTGTATGATGTTACACACCTGGTTATGTCGCTGTTTGCTAGGTAAGTGCAGCCAGATGTTATATGCGGTATAGTCTCTGATCTCTCGCTACATTTTCGACACTTATTTTGATGATGAATGTCGTATAATTTCGTGTGTTAATAACTTGGTCCTGTATTGCTATCACAAATCCTTCTGTCTCTGGGAATAGTTGTCCATGCTTCCTTATCTATGTGTAGCTGATACAAGTCATTGTGATGTCCAACTTGCAGTGACATTTGAGCCCACTCTTCTTGTTTGTCGGGGTCCGAAAGTAACTTTAGGATGATGTTGTCACTTGGAGATTGAGTGGAGAGTACGAGTTGTCACTTAAGGTCACCATGCGGTGAAGGCTTGATGTTTGTGCCTTGTTGGTGAAGAAATCTCTCAATTTTTGCAGCTGTCGTCGGGAGTGCGAATTTGTCAAGTCAATAGTAAAAGTAATTTATCTGTTTATTTCGGAAAGATTTTTAATGCTTAAGTCGATTTCAAAATCCAAAATATTTTCTTACTTTGCTTGAAGTTCTTTTATAACATTTAAATGTGTTGGAACAACCAATAAATGAGTATTTTCAAAAAAACTTGTTTGTTTCTTTTGAGTCCTTCCTTTCATATATATCAACGAAAAAAAAAACGCTAATAAATAATTATGATTTTTATTATCAAAAGTAAACCAAGTAGTAAGCATTTTTTGTTTTTATTTATTTTTCCTCCATTAGGCTTCTCTCTAATATCCTAAAAAAATACTTATAGTTTAAATGTATAAACTAAAAAGCAAAAGCCCAGGCAAAAGTAAAACGATATTATATATAATTAAAATTAGTTACCTGGAATTCATGAATATAGGAGAAAAACCATCCTCTCTTATACACCCTGAATAAACAATTTATTCATTAAAAAAAAAATATTTAATGGTTGCGGACCGTTACCGATACCCAGTTGGACAGATAGAGAATTTTAATTTTACCAACGCAGTATTTATTCAAAAATGTAAAAATAAAAATATAAAATATTTAATGCCTATATGTCTAAAATAAACCAAATTTGGTACACGGCGTTTGATCAGGTCTGGTCCAATAGTGACATTGGCATTGTTGTCAGTCTAACAGCGTAAACTGAGTGTACTTAGTTTTCTACATTTTTCAACCTCTATATGACCTACTTCTTTTGCTTGTGAACATGTAATTGGTTAACAGACTCGTTGATTTTTTATAAGGTAAGAATACAAATGCACATTATTAAGAAATATTGAGTTTTTAAAGATTAAAATTTAATTTTTTACTATGTGTCAAATTTGTCTCTTATTCCTTACTACACCATAAATTAAGTGGCCTAGCCTTGCCTATATATATATATATATATATATATATATATATATATATATATATATATATATATATATATATATATATATATATATATATATATATATATATATATATATATATATATATATATATATATATATATATATATATATATATATATATATATATATATATATATATATATATATATATATATATATATATATATATATATATATATATATATATATATATATATATATATATATATATATATATATATATATATATATATATATATATATATATATATATATATATATATATATATATATATATATATATATATATATATATATATATATATATATATATATATATATATATATATATATATATATATATATATATATATATATATATATATATATATATATATATATATATATATATATAGCGTATCATACCCCTTGTTTTTTTTTTACGCTCAGCTAACGGCTTTTTATCTGGAGAGCACTATGGGTTCGGGGGTAAATGAAAAATAATTTTATTAAATTGACTTTGATGTTAGATTAGAATTTAATTAATAAATTTTTGTGTGTTCTTTAAAATCAAAAGTAAATCTTAAAAAAATACATTACATAATCCAAGTAGACTACTAAAAGGGCGCCACGCTGTTTTTTTTATATATTTAATAAAAGAAAACTGCGAAACCAAAATAAATAAACTTAAGCCTAAGCTAGTTCCTATAGCAAAAAAAAACTGAAATAAAAATTAGGTGAGTGTAGGCAGGATAAATGAATATATGAGGTAAAGTTTCTATACTTACGACACCATACATCATATAGCAAATGTACAATTTAAATAAGATAATTCTAAATAGGCAAAAAATAGAAGAATTTAATACGCTAATATTTTCATAAAGAAAATTAAATAAGCCCCATAGCCGACTATAGTTCACATAACTCATTAATAATTTTAACACCTTTAATTATTGTTACATAAATGAAAGTTAGAAAGAAATATTTAATTAACTGGTTCACTTTTAAATAGCATAAATCGTTTAAAGTGTAAATCAAATGTAAAAATGTATATTAAATAATGCTTGTAAAAAAATGAATAAAAATGGATAATTAATAAAAAAAATATTATCTGGCCTTTATAAATCCTTCCAGGGATGTCAGGACTTCAAGGACTGCATCAAAACATCAAAAGCGGATCACTTCAAAATCACATGAACAGTTACAGTGTCTGGAACTAACAGCATTCGAACAGAACTGGATCAAATAAAGAAGTCTAGGCGGGACAACAGATTACGTTTCTTTTAAGACCATAATTCATAACTCATGGTACGGTACGGTATGCCAAAACTTAGGAGTTGACTTCCATGTGGATTCTAAAAGGAGAGGGAAAACCATGGATGAGTACTCCAAAAAAAAAACGAAAACTGGGAAATAGATAACATTTTTCAAAACGAAGAAAAAGGTATGTGAAATTATTATAAGCGGCTTACCTTAACTAAATCCCAAAGTTACTATACAAAAAAAACTCCAAAATGTTTGATTCCGGCATGGCCAAAGATTGCTGGATAAAAATCCAGGTTTTCGCCAAAACACAAACTTTACTTTGGCTCTCAGATAAAGCAGATAGTTAATCCATGCGAAGAAACAAAAATTCAAATCACCACTACTGGGTATATTCGGGATGATTCCCGATTTTTCTTCGGATCAACACATGGAGGTGTTGTAAGTACCTCGACTACCAACCGTAATGACGATACCAAGGGATGAAGACCGTTGACCAACCAAGAAGATCGAGCACGGAAATAGTCAGTAAAGTGACTCGTGAAAGGAAGCGGCAAATTCAAATTCACCATGAAACTTAAGAAAAATCATTAACTCGACTCGGCAACACTGCAACTGAAAACCGAAGGTAAAAACGCAAGTCGACGTCGACGCCGTGAATCCACGACTTGAGAGTACCAAAAGGATATGTTCATATTAAATATAAAATTCCTTTACCTGCTTTGAATATTGAAATGATTGGCAAATATTGTGATTTTATCTGGATGGCAACGTAAAAATAAATATGAAGTAAATTACTTGCTTTGATTTATGTACAAATTATAAAAAACGACATTTCCACCCTAAAATTAAATATTACGTTATAAATCCCACTGATAGACAACCCAAAGTACTTCTAATATATATCGGAGTGAATTAAACTGTTCACCAAATGAAACAATTTAGCTCATGAAAAATATAATGCTACAATATATATATATATAATATATATATATATATATATATATATATATATATATATATATATAGTGAGTGGGAGGGTAGTCACGACCGCACTAGTTGAATACAAAAGTTTCAATTTTTTTTTAAGGGTAGCGGTCTGGGGCTGAAGTAAAACTCGTTTTTTTACATACGCCGAGCTTTTTTCTATAAACAATAACTACAGATTGGGAGAATTCTGTGATTGTTTTAACAGGCAACCAATTACACCTTATTAGTTAGCCACCCAAATTTAGTTAACTCTAGTTTATAATGTAATTATAATAAAGAACACAAGTTCAAATTTAGCGCCAGAAAGAGATACTATTACTTGTTAAATATGCTTACTCTGTCAGATTTTTGTATCGATTTTTGTTTATTCACCTAGTTTATAAAAAACCACAGAAAGAAATTCCACTGATAATACACTCGGTCGTCTTCATTAGATGCGATCAATCTAAAACGTAAACGTGTAGAATAATTATATTTTTATGTAAATATATCAATATGTAGTCCTATATAACACAAAAATGGAAAAAAATTGAAATGTTTCACACAGAAGCTAGATGTAGTAAAAAACTCACCTTGCACGTAAGTCCTAGAGTATTAATTAAATTTAAATCAATTTTCATAAACTAATTTGAATATAAATGTAGAATCCTAATATTTTAACAAGCATAATTTACCACAAATAAAACATAGAATTAGTAATTAGATTAAGTAGTTAGGTAAAATGCAGACACAAAAAATAGAAAATAAAAGTAATAATTCAGAAAAAGACATTTTTCAGTCAACCAGAAATGTTAAAATCTTTCATCTCTCTTCCTTGATATCTTTATATAGATATTTTATATAATTTTCAATATTAAAAAAACGTTAAAGCTTAATTTAAAGAGCTGGTACAATATTGTAAAGTTCTGTTTTGTATTGTAGCCTTGAAACAGGAAACAATAAATTTCCGAAAGCTCGGCGTATGTAAAAAACGAGTTTTACTTCAGCCCCAGACCGCTACCCCCAAGAAAAAACTTGAAACTTAAATAAATAGAAATATAGAATAATGATAAAAATATAACGCGGCAAGAACTAATATATAGTAGAAAATGGATTCTTTGGGATGACCGCTAAAGCAATGGAATTTGGCTAACCATAGACACGTGTTTTTGGCTTAAAGTCTTCATCAGTACAGTCAACTAGTTGAAAGATGAATACAACTAGCGCCAAAATGATTACATAAAATAATACCAGAGTCGCCAACAGGAGCAAAACTTGTTACTCTATTTACCACGGAGCAGCATATAGCCACCTGTGGCGAAACTCATAAACCAAGAGTAGTAAATCAAAAGTAGAAAATATATAACGCAGCAAGAACTGGTATATAGTAGAAAATGGATTCTTTGGGATGACCGCTAAAACAATGAAATTTGGCTAACGATAGACACATGTTTCTGACTTAAGGTCTTCATCAGTACTGATGAAACCGAAGAGGGTAATTTTTTCACGATTACATTGATTATTTTATTTGGTTGCGATTTTGTTCCTCCATCTCGGATTTGCACCACAATTTTACCAGTGTATTTCTATATCACATTTAATTCTTGCAAAAAAAATTTAATTCAGTCTAATAAGTAGTTTGTTCAGGCTGATTTTTTAAACATGTTATTCAGGCGCATTTTTGTTTCGCCATCTTAGATTCGTAGCAAATTTTTAATTTTACCTTCTTATTTCTACGTAATATGTGATGTTTATGCAAAAGTTGAGTTTAATTAGATAGAAGTAGTTTTTAGTTTTTCTTTAACATTTGAATAAGCCGCTATATTGGATTTTTACCATAATGATACCAGGTCATTCCCCTATGTCTTTTAATTTTTCACCAAAGTTTGAAGCCAATCGGATACCTAGTTGTTAGCTATGTCAGGAAGAGCCGGATAGACAGACAGACCGACGGAGCTAAGAAAACATCTTTCTTCACATTTAAAGACCCTAAACCGCGAAGATCTCTAAAAATCTTGGAAGGATGATTGTTTCCCTTTTACGGAGGAAGTAAAAAATTGGCTCTGGTTCCTGGACAACATTTTTGATTTATAGCGGATGGCACATAATCAATTACACTTAAATCTGTTTACGCCGCGAGGGCCACAAATATATGCACCCTTGCGCCACCATGTATACATTCCCCTGGTCTCCCTGAATACTAAACACCCCGTTTTTGGGATAATTAGACATAATATTTTCAGTATTTGACACAAAGGCGCACGGGGGCGGTATTGTTACACATCCGCACAGCTGTCTACATTCGTCACGAAGCTTGATACCTCCGGCTGCGGATTTTTGAAGGTATATGATGCGGAGTCGGTAGCAGACGTCCGATTCGAAATGCTCTCGTTCCTTGGTCTCGTTAATAGTCCAGTCACTGAATATGGTTTCAATAATCCAATTATTACTTCCCGATATAACAGCCAATATATTATATTATTAATACACTATATGTATTGTATATAGTGTAATAAATTTTAAAAAAATCCAAATTAAACAAATATTAATTATTATGTATTGTTTGAGTGATTAGAAAATTAATTATTAATTTATTACACTGGTGACCAAAGCTACTTACTTAGGCTAGTAGGAGACGATTCGTAGGTTCATATTGAATTTCAGACTTTTATGGGCGCCACCAACACTAGTAGTTGGACATAAAGAAGAAAAGATAAGATAATAAATCAATACACTATACTGTAATAAAGTTCTATGAAACAAGGATAATTTAGGCTTTAATTATATTTCTAATTAACCTGAAAAGTCAAAAAATAAACACACAAGAAGCAAGATAATTAAAAAAAACACAGATTTATTATCTGAAAATGAACATTAGGTACCGTCAAACGGGGCTACTTTGACACCACGGGGTAACTTTGACACTGCCACCATTTTTTTTTCAATTTTTATTTTTTTGATTTTGCTTCTTTGTAAATTTTATTCTAATATTAGATTCATTTTTTACAAGTACTAACTATTAGAAATGGTGAGACATTACGAAAAAATTCCGGAAACGCGGAGTTACCGCAATTATTCGAACGAAGACTTAAGAAATACACTTGAAGCTATTGAAAGAAGCATGCCTGTCCAAAGGGCGGCAATATTTTATAAAAAAATCCTCGTATAACACTTCGTAATAAGTCCCTTGGTATACACAACCAGTCGGAAGGTCATCCAAGTGTCCTTAGTAGCGGTGAACAGGAAGTGATTCGTAACACTTTACTACAAGTGGCAAAGTGGGGTTTTCCATTAACGAAGTGTGATATTCGTGCCGTGGTGAAGAAATTCTTGGATAAACAGGGGAAAACAGTGCGTGAATTCAAAGACAATTATCCCGGACCCGATTTTGTCGAAAACTTTATTAAGAAACACAACCTCTCCACACGAATCGCAACAAATATTAAAAAATTGCGATCGTCCGTAGATAGAAACGACATTAATCAGTTTTTGGACAACATAAAAGAAGCATTAGGTGATGTTGATAATAAAAACTTATACAATTACGACGAAACTAACATCGCTGATGATCCTGGGGCGAAGAAAGTTATTGTTCCCAGAAACTTCCGTAGAGTAGAACGAGTACAAAACTATTCGCGGTCCTGTGTGAGCATAATGGTCTGTGGTAATGCAGCTGGAGAACTCCTGCCCCCTATGGTAGTGTACAAGAGCTCCAATTTATATGAAAACTGGTGTACTGGAGGACCCCCCGGCACTGTTTATGGGAACAGCCCTTCCGGATGGTTCGACATAAACCTTTTTGAGCAATGGTTTTTTAAAGTTCTTTTACCCCACTTAATAACAACCAAGGAACCAGAAACACGAGCAGTTGTAGTTGGCGATAATCTGGCTAGCCATTTTTCACCACAGGTTATAAAAGCAAGCCTAGAAAATAATATATACATGTGCCCTTTTCCAGCCAACGCCACACATTTGATGCAGCCACTAGATGTGTCTGTATTTGCACCCTTCAAGAGGAAGTGGCGCGAAATATTAGAAAAATGGCGAAAGGAGAGCAGATATTCTGAGACCTTACCCAAAGAACACGTCCCGTCCTTACTTTTACTTCTGTGGAACAAAGTTTCAGACTGTAGAGACAAATTTAAAAATCAGGATTTGGAACCACCGGACTGTACCCAATGAATGTTGATCAAGTATTAAAGAAGATTCCTGGAGGATTGCTTGAAAACTTGGAAGAAACTGAGCGAGTTCTTGATTCATCATTGGTAGAGTTTTTCAAAGAAATGAGGGGAACAAGCGAAGACCAAAAAAAAAAAGGGAAAAGAAGCTTGAAGCTGGAAACCAGATGACTATCAAAGACCAAGCAATTCCCAGTGAGCAAATCGAAAATGAAGTAGGATCTCCACCCCAGACAATTCCATACAACAGCGACCAAGAGTTGCCTTGTTTCTCCGACACCCTTCGAGGGCCATCAGGAATATGAACGAAAAAGGTCAAAGTCAAAGCCAAGAAACCCGAGAATAAACCTAAAGTGCGTCCTCCTATTAATATAACAAAAGCAAGTTTAAGGGGTGAGAACGATTCAAATAAAATGTGCCTTATGCCGCATGATTTTTAAACACTACAGAGGAAGGGCCGAATAGATTGAATGTGTTCAATGTAAGAAGTGGATTTGCGGACTTTGTAATTCAGAAAGCACTGATCCATTTTATGTGTGCCCAGTTTGCGAAGATTCAGATGACGAACCGGAAGAACCATTTGCTGATGTCAGCGATGAGGATAGAACCTTTAACCCTGAAACTGAGACCGAAAAGGATCGAAAATTAAAAAAGCTTAGATTTAAGTTTTAATTTTTTATGCTTATGCCAAAAGATTTTAGGTTAAGACATGTTTTCTTAGTTTTTTATGTTTAATCTTTCGTTCCTACATGCCAAAGAATTTTTTTGTTGCTGTTTTAGACTGAAATGTTTTTTATTTTATTTTTATAGGTAATGTAAACCGTAGATTATCATGTTTTCTCGAGTTTTTTGCTTAAGGTTGAAACTAATAAAAAAATATTATAATTAAAAGGTTTTATTTTAATAAAGTGCCTTAAATAAAAAACTGTTTTTTTTAACAAAAAAAAAAACAAACAAAAAATTAGGAGTGGTTTTTAATTCTACATCCATTACCGGGGCTTCTTTGATACTGTGGTGCTTTAAAATGCATTTTATATTGAAATTAAAATGTGTGTCAAAGTAGCCCCAAACTCAGGGTAACACTGACATACCCTTTTTCATTTTTTATTTAGGTTTCTATGGTGTTTAGAGCAATTTGGAGTGTGTCAATCGATTCAGCAGGCTAGATTTGTTATAATCCAACTTATTTCACAAAGCTAAGTTGATAAATAACAACGTGATATTGAAAAATGTCCTAAAAACATGTCAAAGTAGCCCCGTTTGACAGTAATGACAGATGTAATTTCAAAAATGACAGAGTGAATTACAAGACAAAGGATCTAGCTATACCAATTACCAATTTTAAATTTACCCAATCAAATAATGAAAGTACTCAATTTTAATTTTAATATATATCATAGATCAAACTTTATAAAAAAAATATCAATTTAATTCAAATATCCAAAATATCAAAATATGTTACATAGATAGTACATACTACAATTTGTAACCCAAAACTTAAGATCAGGTTTAATTATGTAACTAATTGAAGCAGAAGTGACTATAATGGAATAAACACAAATCTGTAAGCACTCAGCTATATGCAAAAATAACCAGTTATATATAGGTGAATTCTGTAACTTTCTAAGCAGAATGACATTAATAGAAATTACAAAATTTGTAAGCACACAGTTATAAAAAATAACCAGCTACATAGAGGTTAATTATGTAACTTTATGAAACATAATGACAATAATGAAATTAACAAAATTTGTAAGCACTCAGCTATCAAAATTCTAACCAGCTACTTAGAGGTTAAATGTGTAACTATTAACCATAATGATATTATGTAAAAATTGCAATATGTATGCCAAAAGGCTAATAATAGCTTAGGACCCAATATATGTTCGGCTGATTTTGAACTAAAAATCAGTAAAACTTTTAAGTTGTAGGAAGTCTATATTTAATTTATTTGTATGCCAAAGGCTAATAATAACTTAAAACCCAATATATGTTCGCTTGATTTTGAAATGAAATTTAGTAAAACTTTTAAACTGTACGAAGTCTATACTTAATTTATTTGTATGCTAAAGCCTAATAATAACTTAAAACCCAATATACGTTCGGTGGTTTTTGAACCAAAAAATTAATAAAACATTTAAGCAGAGTTACATCATTAAACACATAAAAAATAAGTGCAAAAGCTAATTAAAATTTAATACTAGAGTATCGATCGGTGGTTATGTGCAAAATAATTAAAGTATTAGCGGTACTACAATTTTGTCTAGCTGTGCTAAGGTTTGCTCTATTCCTTGAATTATAAAACTAGAGTATTTATCAATAAACAATGAACTCAATACTTTAAGTAATATCTCAATAAGTTATATTTTACACGAAAAGACTAAGAAATATATAAAATTAAGCACAAAGTGAGAAATAGTTAAATAACTTATCAAGAAAAACACTTATCTTTCAAGTTGCAATTTTCCGAGGGAACCAAAACCGTTTGAAATGCGTTTCACACAGCAGCGGCGTCTAGACAGTGGAAAAGTCTAAACACACTACGTCTAGGACAACAGCAAATTACCACATGGGAGAAGGAAAGCTATCTTAGCTTTTCCTAAACAGCAAAAAAATCTTTTACGGAATATTTTGTAACTCTAGGAGATGGAATAAAAAACACCTGCACTGTAGACTCGTCAGCCTTCTTCTGGTACAATTTCAATCGAAGATAATTTAAGTAAAGTTGTCATAATAATTTCGGTACTTTTAAATCCTTGAGTTAATACAAATATAAATTAAGAAATGTTGAAGGTATTTAATTAAAATCTTGCACTATCCAAAATTTAAAAATCGGTAATCGGTATTGATTGATCTTTAGTTAAAAAAGACGTTCTAAAATTAAAAAGGAAGTTCCAAAAATAAAAGACTGAAACGAAAAAAAAATCACGTGTCAGCTATACATGGACAAAGTGGCGTCCCATGAAGAATCTCCTCCCTGTTCTTCTGGCATATATTTCAGTTAGTTGAATTTCCGACTGCATTCCTTCCATATTCAGAATATAAGAACTAGATCATTATTATTTATGACACTAATCCGACAATGTCGCGTGCTATACACAAAATTACAAAAAAGTTTCTAATTAAACATTGCAGTCAACTGCAATGGATCCTGGCCGGCGAAAATAAATAAACATGAAGACGGACAAAAAATAATGACACACGTACTCAACCAAAATTCTATCCACTAAGAGTATCCAATATATTAAAAAAAGTGTCGTACTCAATAAGTTAAATTTCTATTAATATGTAATAATCATGGTCGTAGTTAAGCTTTGGGAACCATAAAGAGTATTAATAATAATTTGATTTCTTTTTAAGATGAAATGACTAAATTTGCTAATAAGTTGTAACAAACATAAAATGGTTGTTACAATAGGGTAAGTGTTGGAATTGCAAAAATCTTCAAAACATATAAGTTGGATTTAGTTGATATTTTAGAAAAAAGTTAATAATTTGTTTCCTTGATACTTGAAAGTCCCGACATTTCTTAACCGATTTGAATGTGTAGAATCAGCGGCGGGGAAGGTTTTTGTCATGTTAATTTATTTAACGTTGTACAGAGTGGTAAAAAAAATTAAATTTTCAACAAGGTGTATTTTTTTAAAGAAAGGTTTTCCTAGTGATGCCGGGAGGCGAGACAAAATGTGTACTCTCCTCTCGTCTCCTCTTTTCGACCTAATCTCATCTCGTGTCAACACCACTCAATCTCGACACTCGAAACGAGATGAGACGAGAATGAAGAGAATAGTAATAGAATCCCTCATCTTATAGATATAAATACACACCTCTTTCTACTTCTGTTAAAGGATGTTATTACATCATTTGGATTTATTGTCATAAAAAGTTGCATCGCAAAAAATTTACCAAATTTTAGATTCTTTCTAAAACATCAGGAATTTTTAAAAAATATATAATCGATGTTTCTTTGGTGCTATCGTAATTTAATTTAATATTTTTGTAAAGTAAAGAACAATTTATTAGAAACAATTTTAGGGATTCATGATGCCATTTTCCTAACTTTAGCCTGAAAAGTAGTAATTCTTAGCTCAATTTACGTATTTTTCATAAATAAATTGAATGATACTTATAAAATATTGTAATGTAAATTACCAATTTTATATAAACTTTTGTGTTGCAATAAGTTATGTTATGTTATGTACTATTTCCGTTCTCTACAGTGCTCAGTGGTCCTCTGCCCATACTGAGGTTAAACATAGAAGTTTAATTTAAATGGCTTCTCAGATCCCTTAAGAGTGTTTATTACGAGCTGTTTTATAAATTTAAATGTAAGTATTTGTAACTTATAGTACCACAAAAACCTAAGTAAATGTATTTATGTGCCCATAAATGCAAAATTTTATTAAAAGGAAAATCGAATTTTTGGGGATAAAAAATCAAAACTAACTCTATAAGCCCTTAAAATGTCTTTTTTAAAGTACTAAACAAATTGTAAAGTTACTAATTATATAAGTACGAGAAAACCCAAAAATAATTGAATTTGATTTGAAAAATGTGAAAATTTTATGCAAAATAAGTTAAAAATTACGATGGTCAAGATGGTTTCTGGAACTCCTTAAAATACTAAATTTGTTCTGTTTTATATATTCATAGGAATAATTAACTTTAAATACGATAATACTAAAAAAAAATATTTATTTATCAAGAATCTCAAGATTTTACGTAAAAACGCAAAAATGACGATCAGCCAAAAATGGTCAAAATGACTTCTGTAGGAGCTCAATTGAAAGCTTAGAGTGAAGGAACAAATTAGGCCCAATGAGTTTAACAAACAGTTCTTAAATACAGAAACATTGACAAAAATGGCCGATTTCTTCGGTTTAAATAGGTCAAATTACATCCAAAAAACCTTTTTTTTTTAGTTTTTAAATAGTTTATTCCCAATTAACTTAACGTAAGTTTATTACAGGGAAACTAACTAGTTAAATAAAATTGTTAAAGAAACTACTACCTAATCTAAATCCTAGAATAACAATATATAATTAATTATGCATGTCTATAGAATTATTTACTATATTTCCAACATTTTTTTCTTTAATAATTCTCTAAATTTAATCATATTTTTAATATCTTTTATTATAAAATTATGAATTTCCCAAATTCAAAAGACCTCTTGGTTTATACAAATATATTGTCGATTCTAAATATGACAATTTATATATACATTTTATTGTCTTATTTTGTAATGATTTAAAAGGTGTTCGAGTTATTATATATGCAAAGCCCCATATGGAAATTAAATATTGAAATTTTTAATAAATTAGTGAAAAATAAAGATATTTTAAAAATTTTAGAGCAAGAAAATTCCTAATTTTGAATAAAATTCCAATAATAAGAGAAATGCTTTTCCTAATTCTATTAATGTGTACCTTCCAACTGAAATAAATCAAAATGCAAACCTAAAAATTTGTTTGACTTTACACATTTTATTTTTCCTCCGTTAAAATTCATATTTAGACAAAAATATTTTGTCGATAAGCTTTTATTAGTAAACATAACATTTGACTTTTCAAAATTTAATGTCAATTTGTAAGCTAACCAAGAAGATATTAAAGCTAAATCAAATTTTATATCATTATACATCGTGAAAATATTTTTAGCAAAATAAATAATAACAGTATCATCAGCAAATAATTTAATCCTATACCTTTCAGTTTCAAATTTGAAATAGAATTTATATATATTCGAAAAAGGACGGGTCCTAACACGGATCCTTGTGGAACTTCACAGATTATTATCTTTTCTGGACTTCAATTCATCAATTTTAACAAACTGTTTTCGATTATTTAATAAGCTTTGAAACCAACAATACATTTTACCCCTTATACCGATATTGTATAAACATTGAAATAAAATATTAGGATTTACTGTATATGTAGTTTTGCTTCTCAATGAGTTAACCTATGCCTGTATCAAAAGCCTTTTTAAGATCTAATGACAGTAAGCAAAACTTTTGACCATTATCAACATTAATTTGAATTTTAGAGATTACGTCCGCTATTGCAATTTCAGTATTCTTATATTTTCTAAAGCTATAATGTCCGCTGAAAAGTAATTTTTTAACATCTAAAAAAATTAATACTCTTTTGTTAACAAATTGTTCTAAAATTTTTGAAAAAGCTAATACAGTTTTTAAATAATGGTTGGCCCATTTTGATTTGCTCATATACAACCTAAAATAGCTGCAAAAAAAACCCTAAAAACAAAAAAATGGTCAAAATTGCCATTTTATAAGTGTCACTCCACGTTTGTCTCAGGTGCAAACTCGGACTCTTCATCTACACCTCAAAATCTAGCGATTCCAGGAAAAAATTACTACTTAGAGAAATTTTCCATTTTCGCCCATTTTGCCTGGACTATTATTTGGCCTGCAACATTTCAAATGAGGCGGAAACGCAGGATTATTCTTAATGTTGTAATGCATTTTAATAAAAGCATTTGGTTTAAAAAGTTTTTTTATATTATTGTATCAAATAGCAAAATATGCGACATTTCCCGAAAGCTAACGCCATATATTCATTACCTAAACGTCTTCAGGTCCCATAGTTATGCAGACGGCACGCACTCAAAACGAAATTAAAGCCTGCGGAGCGTATTTTATGCCTGACACTAACTGCCGGATAAATCTAAAAGTTTATACTCTTCTGGGCGATAATTTGTCGGTAAGGTCGGTAACTTTGTATTTAAAAGCCGAGGCGAATAGCAGTCTTCTTGTTTTTCCGCTTTTTTAGTATTTTTAGCCGAGTCTAATGAGAAAGTTTGCTCCCTGGGAGTCCGTATTTTCTTGACTGAGCTTGCAAAATATGACATTCCTTCGGTTCCAGCCTTGTTTTTTCCTTCAAAACTTAACATGTAAATGTAAATTTTATGTGCCCGCTGTTAGTCTAGAAATAGTAATTTTTAGCTTGATTTAGCATCGGTATAAACAGTGTATTATTTTCTTAAGCATGCATTTATTACTATATTAAAACGTATGCATTTAAAAACTCTGACAACTTTATTTTCCAGCCAACAGGGACGGAGCCAAGAGGAAATATTAAGGATTACAATAGGATTGCCAACCGTCCTGTATTTGGAAGGACGTCCTAGATTTTATTAAATCTTACCGTATTTGTCCGTTGTCCTTCCGATCTGCCGAGAAGGACGCTTTTTTAAAATTTTTCCTGAAAGAACACAGCATAAAATACAATTTTATTATTTTTAATGACTTCCGGTAACATCGTTTTGTTACGTTATGTCATCTGTCGACTGCCGAAATAATGCTATTTTTATTTATCTGGATAAGTTGTGTAGTAATATCTAAGAAGTATGAAGTAAAAAATAGATTTCTGTGTTAAGTAATTTTCAAATTTTCTTTGCTTACAGAACATATTATTTATTACGGTTATTTTGTTTAAAATCAATAATAAAATATGAAATAAGTTGTTACATTATTGATAATAATACGTCTACTACACCAAAATATGTGTTTATTTATAATATATATGTTTGGTCTAGTTTTTATTACCTACTTTGTATTTCGTTTTCGAGCTAATACGTAAAAGGTAAACAATGCAGTTATGTGTCAAGTGATATTCAAATTTAATTATTTTTTACTCACTGAAAATATTATTTGTTACGTTTATTTTGTTTAAAACTAATAAAATATGAAACAAGAACACACATTAATTATTAAAACAACTATACTAAACCAAAGTTTTATTGTATATGTAGTGTATATGTTCTTTTTAATAATTAGTATCTGCCATCTCCCTAATACAGTGCTAATACCTAGGAGGTAAAAGGCAAGGTAGATACTTTGTTATAATACAGTCCCTCTATATAACTTTATGGGAACTTAGTTGCAGGTTGAAATGCGGTTGTATAAGTGATTTTCAATTTTTTTTTACTCAACTAAAATATTATTTATCACGTTTATTTTGTTTAAAATTGATAAAATATTTTTATGATTGGGTCCTGGATTATGGAAATTTATAGTTGACAACCCTAGATAACAATTTCCATACATTTTCAATTTTACCTACAGATTTTTAACTTTACCAACACCAATATTTTGAATACACAAAATTTTAGAGCTCATCAGGACGCCAGTAGGCGGAGTAGTTGTTTCTGTGGTTCCATTTTGTGCCTTTGGCCTACTCAAGACTCGCTAGTTTATGGTGTACTGATGAGCTCTATTAAGAGAGAAACCGCGATCGTCATTTGACTGAAATGGGTCATTGCGCCTGCGGCATTGCACGACTTGTTCTAGGCAGGATTTTTCAAAAAACTATTTTTGGCTTTTTCACTACAATTACAATATAAAATTTAAATACGAAACAAAAACACTATCTATTTACGACGAGGAACGACACTGAAAAACACCTAGTTTTGCTGAAGATACCCGTCTTCAGCAAAACTAAAAATAAAAAACTAAAAGCAGAATATTACTTATGTTCTGCATGAGAAATATAACCACTGACTCTGACAAAATGTTAATGAATATCATTGTAGAGGTTTTATTTTTAATTATTAAAATAAGTTGAATAAATACGCGTACATAGAGTATGTTTATTTTAATTTACTATATTTTGAGTTCTCCTTTTTTACTTCAGTATTTAGCAAATTTAACCATGTGTTATTAAAATTAAAGGAACAAGATGCTACACAATTATCTTTTTTTTGTGACAGTGACATTTAACTCCTATTGGCAGGTAACAAAATATCACTTTTTATGATATATATATATATATATATATATATATATATATATATATATATATTTTTTTTCGTTTTTTTTTTCCTTAACAATATATAAATATTTTGTTAATTATTTTCTTGGGCATAGGTTAACTCATTGAGAAGCAAAACTACAATTTTATCGACGTTTCGCTCATTATATTGAGCTTTTTCAAGATATTTTATTTTCTACAATAAAAACATGTATAGTTAGTACTTAAATTAGTTAAAACATTATTGAAAAAAAATCACTCAAAAAAAATTACATTCAAATTTATAAAATTATAAATTAAATTACTCTGCATAATATTAAGGTTGTTTTAAATGTATTTTTGTGTTCATAATCATAGTTTTAAATATAATGTTTTTTTGAGTGATGTTTTTTCAATAATGTTTTAACTAATTTAAGTACTAACTACACATGTTTTTATTGTAGAAAATAAAATATCTTGAAAAAGCTCAATATAATGAGCGAAACGTCGATAAAATTGTAGTTTTGCTTCTCAATGAGGTAACCTATGCCCAAGAAAATAATTAACAAAATATATATATATATATACAGGGTGGCCCAACGAAAAGGTCCCACCCTTATTTATGACTTTCCTGGTATATTTTGGGAAAAACGCTTGGACACGTCAATTTTGATTTTTAGGGGGACGTCTTTTCATGTATGATTGTATAATACAGGGTGTTCCAAAAATAAGATATCGCATTACACTTGACATTTTTAAATGGAAACCCCCAATTTTTTTTCTATTTTTGGATTCTCCAGGAAGTTTTTAGTAACTTTTGTATAATAGAGTTTATACCTATCTTCAACCATTTTGAAGTTTTTTTAATTTTTTTTATAAAATTCGCCTCATTTAATTTAGTACTGATAATACGGAAAAAAATAATAATCACCGATACCAGCAAGAAATTTAGCATCCGTCAATGTCATCGTAAATCATAGAACAACTTTATCTTTGATTTGAAATCGTTAAGTTGCCTAGTTCTATTATAATATTTTGCAATGATTTATTCAATTCAAGAAAGGGTCGAAATAACGAAACTGTATTATCAAAACGGAAGCATTGCAAGAGCTACCGCCCGGTTGTTTAATGCGTTACATCCAGACAAAAATATTAACCATAAGTATGTGGCTAAATTAATAAGAAAATTTGAAGCAACTGGATCTGTATCTAATATTCGCCGGAATCAGGAAAATCGTCCAAGTAGAAATGAAGCCAGAGAAATAGCAGTTTTGGGACACGTGGCTCTTGACAACACCCAAAGTACTCGTGGTCTGGCTACTTCTTCAGGATTTACACGCTCAACAGTGCAAAGAATTTTGAAATCCTATAAATTTCACCCGTACAAAACTAAACTTGTCCATGAGCTTAATGAAGACGATTATGATAGAAGGTTGGAGTTTTGCGAATTAATGACACAACGTTTGAACAATAACCCAAATTTGTTATTTAACATTTGTTTTTCGGATGAATGTACCTTCTATTTACATGGTGGTGTAAATAGACATAATTGTCGATATTGGAGCGACTCGAATCCACATTTGTTTCGAGAGGTACATTCGCAATACCCACAAAAAATTAATGTCTGGGCCGGCATTTTCGGAAATCATATTGTAGGACCTTTCTTTATTCCTGGAAACTTGACGGGGGAGTTGTACTTGGACATGTTGGAAAATACAATAGAGCCACGAATAACCGAAATAATAGAAAATGAGGTTAATTATAATGGCAAAGTTCTTCTTTC
>JAUTXW010003777.1:0-157500 GCA_030620095.1 Kuschelorhynchus macadamiae
GTTTACATTATTCCAGTATACATAGTCTGTATTTGATCTGTTTGTTTTCAAAATTAATCCCTTTCCTGTAGATTTGGCTCTAGTTGTTCTAAACGGAGGTTGTGGTTTGTTAAATGCTGTAACTAATCTTGGCAAGGTTTTTGTCTTTGTAATCCCCTTTCTTTGTAAATATGGTCCTATTATTGTAACATATTTGTGTGATGTATTTCCTTGAACTTGTTCATTTGAATCAAAATTCCTACGATATACATTTGTTTTAGCTAGAATGTTCATGTAATTATCTAAATCTTCCTTCTTATAACCTATCGGTTCTTTTTTGAAAAGCAATTCGTATAAACCTGGCGTGCCTGTGTACGTTATTCCTCCCACTTTAATGTCCTTTCCAATAATTTCTACCGGTATCTGTGTTAAACCAAAAGAAAACTTATCCGTTTCGAGGTCATGAACTATTCCGTAATAATGGTCAAATTTATGTTGTGTATCTTTCACACCCTCATCAATATATGATCTGGGTAATTCATGAAAATCTGCTAAGTAATCTTTATATGATGGTGTACCAACATAGGTTTGAATTGTTTTTCTAGTTTGTTCCAATATGTCTGACAAGTTTAAATTTGTTGTTGTGTCACTAGAAGGATCTGAAGTTTCTGCTATAACAGTTGATGACAATGGTTGTACTACAGGAGAGGAAGAAGTGATACTACTGTCATTTAAAAATGTTGGTAGTTCTGTAGGGAGTAACGGAGTTTTTCCTGTTTTCTGAATATTTTTCGTCGGAGTTGATGTTTTATAAAGCTTTGTAGGTGTTTTGAATTCTTCATACTTTGAAACTCTTTCTTCTTTTAAATCGAATGGTTCGGATTTACCAATACTTGAAATTAGCTGTTTAAGTGGTTGTGTTATTGGTCTATAAGTTTGTTCTAATTCGGACTGAGCAGTAGAAGTAGCTAATTTCAAGCTTTGATATTTCTGCTTCACGGCTTGTCTCGATTTTATTAATTCTCGAGCTAAACGTTTATCCATGCTGTACAAGTTTTAAATGAAATAAAACTGCAAATTTTTTACTTTTATAAATATATAAAGGAATCGAATTTACTCCTATATCTGCCGTGATTTACTTCACAATCTTTGTCAATTACAAGAAAGCCATATGGATCCATCCAACAGTTAGCACAAATATTTTTAAACTGATCAAATGTCATATCCAATATACAGTGGTCATTATATATATGTTTTAAACTCAAACAGTCCTGTTTAAATAAAATTAATAAGTTTGCATTTTCTCGAATTAGACGTTTAAGGATTGAGGAATATCCTTGAAAAATAAAAAAACAATCGGTGTTTCTATGCCTTCCATGCGTGAAATAGTCCCTAATAATAGATTGATTATGACAAGGAATATCATCAAAAATGATAACGGAATTTGGCTTTATCTCATGAGGTGAAATAATGTTCTCATCGCTATCATATTCAAAGTATCCAATTTCTTTCATAGGCTTTAACAACTTCCTTAAATATTCATATTTTGGTTGATCTAATGACTTTGAATAAACATAGACATTTTCAAACCTAATTCCATTAGGATGCTCGAGCAGTGTAAGCATAACGTTGGTTTTACCGCTACCACTGCAACCAACTATAAGACCTCTTTTTGAACCACCGCAAAATAAGTCACCATGTTTTCTCAACTGTTTACTTAAAATTTTTTCGTCATGATTATTTACTGGTAATGAGAATTTTTGTTTTTCAATCCTCATTCTTAATCACACTAGTAAATATTTTTAGCTGTAAAAGTATTTATACCAGAAAAATGTCAATGTGTTTTTAGTATAAAAAGAACTTCAATGACTGTGGGTCGTCATAAGTTGAAAAAAACTATTAAAAGACGTAATAGAAAAGGCTCTGGTTTAGTAAATAAATTAATTAGTAAATTACCTTTCGAAGTTCATATACCAGGATATAATTATTGTGGTCCCGGCACCAACTTGGAAAAAAGATTAACTAGAGGTGACGTTGGTGTAAATCCATTGGATTCCGCTTGCAAAGAACATGATATATCTTACTCTCAGACTGAAGATTTATCAAAAAGACACATATCTGACCAAATATTAGAAAAAAAAGCCTGGGATAGGGTAAAAGCTAAAGATTCTTCTATTGGTGAAAAAATTGCAGCTTTAAGTGTTGCAGGAATAATGAAGGGTAAAAGAAAGTTCGGTTTGGGATTAAAAAATACAAAAGGGGGTAAACTTAAATTGAGAAAAAAACGTATCATTCGAACACCCAAAAAAATTGGAGGATTTCTACCTCTTTTGTTTCCCATTCTTGGCGCCCTGGGTGCACTAGGTGGAGGCGCGGCAGGAATTGCTAAGGCAGTAAATGATGCTAAAGCAGCTAAACAGCAACTAGAAGAAATACATAGACATAATATTGCAATGGAAAATGCTTCTAAAGAAGGTAAAGGATTATATATTAGACCATATAAAGGAAAGGGACTATTTATTAGACCTTATAAAGGAGGATCCGTCAAAATGAAAGCAATCAGACAAAAAAAAAACTCAAAATAAGTTTTCCAAAAAGAGCACTTACGAACAATGATATTATTAAATATGTAAAGCTGTTAAAAATAACTGGCTTTAGAGGTGTTTTTATGCTCGATGAACTTCCAAAAAAAATTAATCTGAAAGAATGTGGTATTGTAAATTTGGATAAAAAACAAAATAAAGGATCTCATTGGACTGCTTATATTAAAAATAACAAAAATGTAATATATTTTGATAGTTATGGAAATTTAAAACCACCTTTACAACTTCTCAAATATTTTAATTCGAATGGCAAAGTGGATGTATTTTATACTTATGAAAATAAACAAAAATTTAATTCATATAACTGTGGTCAACTATCCCTAAAATTTTTGCAAAAAAATATATAAACTCATTATTTATTGTAATATCTCATTCATAAATAAACTGCAATGTCTACCACAATTGCCATATCAGGAAACAGTTCTGTTTTGTCTGCTGATTTTAATCCGCCCATATATTTAGAGGATGAAAAACAATATTACCTGGGTTTAGCTGATTTTGAAACGTTTATGACTATCCCCAATATAAAAGAAGGATATAATAAATTTTATATAGATAATAAAGTAATTGTTATTCCCGACGGAACTTATGACATTACAGATATAGAAACATACATAAGAGAAAGTATAGAAGATTTATTTCCGAATGAAAAAATTTTTTTTCTTTTAAAAGCAAATGTTAATACTCTAAAAACTTTTTTAATGTGTAGTAGAATAATTGATTTTACCAAGGAAGATTCGATAGGAAAAATGTTGGGTTTTAATAGCAGGATACTAGAAGCTATGAAAGAGGAAGAATCAGATAATGTTGCAAAAATAACTAAGGTGAATGCTATTTGTATTGACTGTAATATTTGTGTCGGTTCTTACAATAATGGTAAACCTGTTCATATTATTCACCAGTTTTATCCAACTGTAGCTCCAGGGTATAAAATAGTTGAATCTCCTTTGCCCATTTTGTATTTTCCAGTTAGCGTCAAAGCAATTAACAATATAACAGTTAAAATAGTTGATCAAGACGGAGAACTTATCAGTTTTAGAGGAGAAACTATAACAGTAAGGTTACATTTACAAACAAGTGAAATATAAAATGGTTGTTAGATATAATAGAGCCCTTGGGATGAGACTTGCCCCTACTACTATCAACAAAGTAAAAACTTATAAAAAGAAAAAGCCTAAACAACAGTTCAGTATCAAATCCAACACCAACAAGTTAAGACGAGATAATCGTAAATTTCTCACATCCTTGGGTTTCACTGTTTTAAAATAATGAACATATTAAACGTAAACGAAAAGCTTTATGTAGACAATTCCATCGTCAGTTCTGAGCTTCACACATATCAACCATATATTTCTTCAAAATTCGATTACAATGATGAAATAAGGATCCCAATTCAAGAACTCGATGCTTACACTCTACCATCAGATAGTTTACTTTATATCGAAGGAAAATTAACTAATACAGAAGGTAAATATAAGAAAGAATTGCTATTTATTAACAATGGTATAGCCTTTTTGTTCAGAGAAATCCGCTATGAACTAAACGGAATTACTATAGATTCAATAAGAAATGTTGGATTAGCATCAACCTTAAAAAGCTACCTTTCTCACAATACCAACGAAAGTTTAAAACTGGAAAATGCAGGTTGGTTTCCACATCGGAAAGACGGTGATACAATTTTAGTTGATAATGATGGAAAATTCTCCGTATCCATACCACTAAAAATGCTTTTAGGATTTTTTGAAGATTACAGAAAAATTATTATGAATATGAAACAGGAATTGGTTCTTATTAGATCAACTGATGATTTAGATGGTGTTATTTTCAAAGAAGATCCGGCACACCTTGTTACTGCTCCTGACACTCCATTGGTTACTTTCGATAAAATTTATTGGAAAGTTCCTCACATTCTAGTTGATATGCCACAACAACTTGCTCTATCAAAAATATTAGAATCAAATAAAGATATATTGATAGGATTCAGGAGTTGGGAACTTGTTGAATATTCTTCTCTAACCGAAACAACCCGTCACACATGGCCGGTAAAAACAACTAGTAAACTAGAAGCTCCTCGTCATGTTGTGATTGGCTTTCAAGAAAACAGAAAAGGGAAAATTGTTAAAGATATGAGTAAATTTGACAATATTACCTTGTCAAATATTAGAGTATATTTAAATTCTGAAAGATATCCTTATCACGATTTGTACTTAAATTTCGAAGAAAACAAATTTTCTGCTTTATACGAAATGTTTGCCAACTTTAGACAGTCTTATTATGGTGTTCCAAATGAACCCATTTTTAATCCTGAACAATTCAAAAACATTAGTCCTATTACACATATTGATTGCTCCCATCAAAAAGAAACAATTCAAACGGGATCCGTAGTAATGAGAATTGAATTTGAGACACACAATGCAATTAAAAAAGATACTTCTGCTTATTGTCTTATTTTACATGACAAATTATTTAGCTACAACCCTCTTACTAAAATTGTGAAACAATTATAAACTTTATCCCCACTATTTTCATATTTCGATTTAATTTAAAGAAATTTTCAAAAGCTTTTAGTTTTAATCATGACATCAAAACTACAACTACAAATTGAAAAATTTATTTTTAAAATTAATCAACTGAAAGAAGAAATTGCAAATTATTCAAGTAAAAAAAGTCTCATTAAAAAATTTGCTGCTTTGAAAATATGAGATTGGTTATAGATATTCAAGGATTCAAAGATGAAAAAAATAAATTTATACCGAAAGAGCTTGCAGCTTTTGATGGTTATGAAATGACTCATTACATTTTTAAAAAGCCTTTTCCAATGGAGTTTCTTTCACCTGATTGTCACAAGCAGGCGGTATGGTTAACGAAAAATTATCATTGTATACATTGGAATAATGGATTTACTCCATTACATCATTTCCCAAAAATAATTGAAACACTTACGAAGAAAGCAGATTTTGTTTTTGTAAAAGGAAGCGAAAAAAAGGATTTTATACAGAAATATTCTAAAAAGCATGTGATTGAAATAGATGAACAACCAGCGCTAAAGCTAATGGAACCAAAATGCTTCTATCATTCAAAATCACCTTGTATGTGTGCTTTGACAAATGTGTTATTTTTATATGACAATTGTTTTATGAATGAATAAAAATATAAAAAAAAAATTAATTACCTTTTTATTTTGCATTAACCAACCATGATTGAATACAATTAATATGATACCTTAAATCTAATTTTCTAAATTCATTTAAAAGTTCATACTCATTTTTATATTTTAAATAATCATTACAAAATTTAGCGGCTAATTTACATTGTTTCATTCGATCTATATTATTAACATATGCTGACAAATCTTGTGCTTCTGCGTCTTCTTCGCCTACAATTGATAAATATTGGAAGTATGCAGCAGATATAATAAACTCTTCATACATTTCAGTAACCATTTGCTCCATTGTAAATATTATTAAATTTATTCTTCCTTTTCAATTTCTTGAAGAATAGTATCCTCGTCAATAAATTGCTTCAAGTCTTTTAAATAGTAACCAAAGCCAATATCTTTTAGATCTTGAATAAGTTGAAAAAAATTTAATGTTTCAATGTATTTGTTGCAACAGAGGGCAGCCTTTACGAATTCCTCAGATTGATTACAATAAAAGTCTATCCACTCCGGACCACTTGCCATACAATATGAGAAATAGGTTTTTGAAAGATTACTAAATTTCTCCTCTAATAATTTAACTGCAATCAGCAACTCAGCCATTTCATTTATTTAACATAATATTTTAAATATGTAGGGGGACGTCTCTTGCGAATAGGATTAACTTTCTTTGATAATACCTGTTTTTTATCTTCGTATAATTGAAACCTCTTTTGGGTTGCAATAATAGCAGGTATAAATTGGCAATCTTCTCCTATAAATTCTATTAGGTGGCTTAATTCTCCTACAAAGTATGATTTCCCAAATGTATTGAAAAACGTAGTAAGGCTTATAATTCCTTCTAAATAATCATCACAACAGTCAATTGCTTCCAAATAATCTCGTTTCAGTGGATAAAACAGCTTGGTGTATTCATCTTTCGAAATCACTTCAAAGAAATTGAGATATTTAACTTTTAACTGTCTGATAGTTGTAGTTAATTTTTCGCGATTACACATAATTCACTTATTACTTGACACATTTTTTCTTTTTGTTTTATACAAAATTGGTGGAAAAATTCAAAAATAACTTTTTACGCAACTCGAGCACAGCTTAGTAAATGTGCCTCGGCATACTAAAATGATCATGATGCACCTATTTATAAGACTTAAGAATGCAAAATCAAATGTGGGAGAACAAAGAGAAAAAATTAAAAATATGATGCGAATGAGAATAAAAGGGGAGGAAGTTAAGAATGAGGGACATGAGAGAGAGGAAGAGGAGGAGGAGGAGGCGCTCCCATATTATAACTACTGGAGGCGAATTATTTCAAAACAAAATAGAAGTAACTTGGACACAAATAAAGCTCCTATGCTCTAACGATAACGTTGCTTTTAGACACTCAATGTTCTCAGTTTGAACCGAAAATTGCGACATGATCAACAATAATAAATGCAAAAACTATCTGTATATGTATTTGCTCATTATAACAATACTTACAGATATTTTTGAACATCTAAATGAGTTTTCCAGCTTTCATGTTCGGTGATAAAATCTTAACTCGAAACTATATTTCAAAGGAGTATTTCTTCAGCTAGAAATATGCGATAAACGAACAAAAACAATAGCCGTGTTTATTGCAGCAGAAAGCCTAAATACCTCGTGCATTTTGAGCGCAACTAAATCGCGGCAAACAGAACTAGTATAAAATCTTCTCTGCGTATTGCAAACACATATGTCTAAGAAATTTAAAACCGTCGGTCGGCATTGTTTTCCGCAAAATAACATCCCAACCGTTATAAAATCCGCAGTGGTAAAACGTGAAATTTCGAACAAAACACTACGAGGAATATGAATAATAATCTCTTCGCTCATGTTTGGCGCCGAATAACCTGTTTGTTTTGAGTGCTGGAAATAATGGAGAGAAAAAGTGGGAATGTGTGTAATCAATTTATCTTTATTTTGCATCATAAGTGACAAATTCCCTTATATATTAATATACATATAAAGTTTGAATTGTAGAACTTTATCATTTTTTTTATCAAGTTGGCGGTGATATAACGCTATTACGCCTAGAACACAATTGAACTCCCGTAAACGTTTAACGTAAAAACTAACCAACAGAAACGAAACCTACACAAGAAAGTACACAATATTTGGGGTACAAAAATGGGTGATGAATTTCACGTTGGATCTAAATATAACTGTTTATAATCTATATTTCAAAAAAGTATCTAACAAAACACCGAAAAACACATAAAGAACAATAAAGTTTGACGCAAATGGACGAAAACGATTGACGTAATTTGCATTGTGTTCTGCGCTTTACGAACGTCAAATTAATCACAACACAGATTTGTTCAATGAACTTCCAATTGGTTCGTCGTTTATTTGCGCTGAGTACAAACAAGTTTTGTTGAATGTTTAACGTGGGCTTCCAGCTCGGTGGTACGATACTCGGCTTCCAATTTAGGCGGGATGCCTTTTTTAAGTTTTTTTTTTAACAAAACTTATAATTATAAAAATTAATAATAAAAATGCGGTTTAAATTAGGTTAGAATAGGATTGGTTAGGTTTGCTGAGTCTAATATTTTTTTTTAACTAAACTTACTGTTATGTTGATCTGTCCCACTTATTTTTCATATTGATTATTTTACATTTTTTTGGATATCAAGATATTGTACTCTCATTGGAAATAAGTATATGTTCAAATCCGTTGATTAAGAATAAGTACTTCAAAATAGACCTATGACATGCCAGAAAGTGAAATTAAATAAAAGCTGTACTGCACCAATTTACATTTACATTTTTTTTTAAATGATCATCTGGTTATCGAGATCTTTCAACACTATTCTTTGTGCTGTTTTACTGCGTATTTTTTCTATAAAACCAATATGTTTTTCCTCAAACTCATCGCGCCATCTAACGGAAAAGGCAGAACAAGGTCTGCCAGGCGAGCTAATATTAATTAGAATGCATAATAAAATATTCCTAGAAGAAAATAATAAATTATAGAACAGAATGAAAATATTTGGTTCTCTTTAATAGTTAACCGTTCAATAGTTGATTCAATTTTTTAGTGAATTAATTAGGACATAGTTGCGAAATGCACGTAATAAAAATAACATAATACATCTTTAATATTATCTTTTATGTCCCTTGTCCCCAGTCTAACCATTTCAGTGTTTAAACAGACAGTAATCCGAGAACTTTAGGAGACAAAAAGGAGGAAAATTACATTATACTGCCCGATGTGTAGGGGTGACAACCGCTGTGTTGCAAATCGATGGTTTTCGAAGGATCTTCTAGTAATCTCCTTAAGTCTGGGGACGGTCCACAGGGAGATGTTTGTTTTGTTCGAAAATAGCAGACATTGATCATTTCTATTCCAATCAATTTAGATTTTTATATATTAAATAACACTAAGGTTAGAATTTTCGAGAAGTTTTATTTTTTTTATTCGGATATTAATTACACAGGCCTGCATAAAATTTGTGATCAAGCTATTTTAATTTTTTTCACTTAATTAGGACTTATATTTACCTTAATTAACCTATTTTTGTTTCTATAGCGTCATTTTTATATGTAAACAAATATAAAGTTATTATTTCTGAATATTCGCAGCAAATTAAATTAAATTCCTTCTTTTTGTTTGAAACGTTCAGACATGCGTTAAAACCTCGTTTCAAATTGGACATTTATTGAAAGATTTACCAGCAGTAACTAGACTGTGGATTCGCCGGGACTCAATGCCTAGTAGGTGTTGTAAAAATAAACCTGATGACTTTTGTTATATTTGTGGACAGTTCATAGTGAAAGAGTTTAAAGGAAACATTAATGATTTTGTAAAAAATGCATATTTTGCTTACTTCAAAATGAAACTTAGAGATCAAGATAAACTTTGGGCACCATACGTTATCTGCAAGATTTGCAAAGAAGCCTTGAGACACTGGTTTAAAGCAACAAGAAAAGCCTTACGTTTGGAATACCAATTGATCTGGAGAAAACCAAGAAATCACAAGGACGACCGCTATTTTGGTTTTTGTGATATTAAAGGTCATAACACAAAATGTCTAAAGTATACTAACTATCCCAGTCTTCCAATACGACCAGTTCCACATGATGCTGATATACCTGTACTTATTCCAGGTAAAGTATTGCGTCTAATGTCAAATCCGAATCTTCAACAGAGTAATTTTTAAAGCATCTACCTCAAGAACCAGTGAACCGGAGCTATTTTCTCAATTAGAACTGAATGAGTTAGTCAGATATTTAGGACTTCCAAAAGGTCTTTCTGAGATTTTAGGATCCAGGTTAACAGAAACAAATTTACTTGCCCCACAAACTGCATTTTATTGGTATAGAAATCGTGAGGTTGAATTACTTCGCCGCAGCTGGTTCACTTGTATATTGCCAAGACGTATCTGAGTTGGTTATAGTACTTGGTGCTGCTGAATGCAAACCTACCTCGTCAAAGAGAAGCCTTAAAGCTGTTCTACTATTATGCTATGATTATGCTCTTGGACACTATATTTCCTAATGTATTTTCTGTAGAATCTTCTTACATAGAGAGGTGTCTTTGATTCAACTCTTCTGCTCATTTTTATTCGACCGTGGTTCGTTATTTCTCTATTTTTCCTCGCTGGTCCGGGAAAGTCGGCAGCCTCCACCACGTGTCGTGAACTGTTTGGCCTACGCTCTTTGGGTTTCGTAGTGCACATGGTTTTGTAGAATAAAAACCGCAGTTAATAAAACAATGGTAGAGCTTGACTTGATTATTAGACCTGGCTGTAGCGATTTAGGCAACTCTTAGGTAATTTTATACTATAGTTGCAGTTTCTTTCTCAATGTCAATGTTAATTAGTTTATGTTATACAAACAAGTAACTAGCATAATAGTCTGGATAAACTTTATACAAAAGATATTAGACAGGGAGCATTTGATTACAAGATGAGCGCAATATTTGCAACACGGATTTTAATCAGCTAAAAAAACATCTTTACAATATTAAGCTAAATAACACTCTCCTTTGAAAAAGTTGCAAATAAGATTTTTTGAGTGTTCTGCTCTCACATAACTCATTCTAGTTTATCATCGCCAGTTCAAAGGAAGTCTCGCCTAGAATTATCGCAGGGAAGATGTATTAGGGACCGAAAAGGGCCTACAGAATACAGAACATACGCCAAGGTGGATAACAATAAAAATCATATAAAATGGAAATTTCAATAACAGATAATGCCACCGAAAAGTCATGTCTTATATGAAATAAACTTTTCGAGTAAATAGACGACGAACTCAACTTGATTTAAATTTATTATAGCTTCCTGCTATAAATAAGCGTTTATATACTCGCTTCAAACCCCTTATAAACTCTTAGCGATGGCGCTGCCGACAATGCTAAGTTTTGCCGCCTGAGATATTCCAGGAAGAGCCAAAATTAAGTTTCAGGATATTCACTTACATGCAAAATAGAATAAACTTTATTCAGAACAGCCAAGAAACTACTACTACTACTACTACTAGGTAATTGTAGTCTTAATTATTGCTTAATTATAGAAGTTCAAAACCGAGTTAGTAATTTATAAATAAAAAATATATAAATTCAAAAATATGCTTATTTAAAGCAAAGTGGGCGCTTGTCTTTTTATCGGAAGGGTGTGTTGGTTCGGCTGTGGACTTTTTCAGTACTCGCAAGTCTAGTCCGATACCTTCCGGGTTTGATATAATAAAATGACGACCCTCAACTTTTGGGGTTAACTGCAAACCGTAATAAGGCTTCTTACTTAACACTATGTAGAATACATTCCCCTGGTAAAATAGCCTAGTGCAGTGCATTAAAAAACTAGATGCATGAATAGTTGCTATACTGAAATATAGAAGATAAAAACACCGACTCAAGAGGTGTTTGGGGAAAATCCCTCTGTTTTCGTTTTACTAGCATAAATACCCTACTAATATAATACTTTGATTATTATATATTATTTAAATTATAACACCAAACAGCTTATGTGATTTTTATTGTTTAAGAAGGCACAATGATATAAAACTTATTTTAACAACCCCAAAAGCATATGCTTCAAACAATGCAACTTTTTTAGCTTAATAGGGTTTTATCTCGGGTTATACACCAAAATAAACATTTTTGGCTTGCAATTCTAGAAGGTACTAGGTCAACAGTATTTTATTTTTACCGAAACTAGTTTCTAGTCCTACATTTTCTTTCATTAAATATTAATAAGAGAACACATTAAAATACCAATAACGTACTTTAAGTTTATGGTTCATTTACTTGTTTGTCTATGGAGAACAACGAAGAAAAAGATCCTAATTAGAGTTAAATTAAATTTTATTTTTATTAATCAACTGAAAAAAATTGTTCAATGTGTAACTTTCTTGCAGTGTTTATATTTTAAAATATTCTAATAACATGCACCTTAAAAAAACCTATTAACATCAAATGAAATGAAAAAAGAAATGTCACTGTCACCTTGGTTGGATACAACAAACGTTAAAAGCAAGTGCTGCTTAAAAAACCATTCTTAATATGTGAACGATGCTCGAAATTTTAACATTGTTATAAAAAACAATCGGCGAATGTAAGTACAAGACTTTTACTTTTATAAAGAGGATACCGGAGTACCGCTAAAACTCGTCGACTTTTCAAAGTCTTATTTACCGACAAAGGAAAGAAATGTTCCAAGTAAGAGTATGTAATTTTTTTTGTTTTGTTTATTGAAAAACTGTAGACTTTCCGACACTCTGTTATAAGATGTGTATACATTTTATTTCAACTTTTTTCAAAAAACATCACTTTTGTTTACTAAACGAAGACGCGTTTTTCAAGGCGACACGCCATATTTTATCTAGCTGACCATCCGCTCGTTCGCCATACTACTGAGATTTCTGTCGATGATTTATGTGCAACAGCAGAATCGATAATTCAATTTCACATCGTTATCTTTTTAATTAAAAAATATTGTGAGAAATTATGCATCTGAACAGTTAAGACTAATCTGCCCATGAAAGTTTTCTATACATAATGTCAAGAAAAATTTGTTTTAAAAAATTACCTCAACTTTTTATAGATAGAATACAATAGTTTTGTGTTTTCAAAATATCAGCGGAAATTATATAATTTAATTATTTTCGGCTTAAAAAGTGTTTTTTAAAGTATCTATAGAAAACTATCGCAGCCAGATTAGTTTATATATAGTTGAGATAGACAATTTCTTGAAATATTTTTCAATTAATTTAATAGTTACAGGAACATTGTAGTTCCAGTTTTTTTTTGCGAAAATGCTTTAAAATCTAGACGTAATTAAGTTTACATGGGCTCGCTGAGCCTGTACTTCCTCTTGATCAGTTTAGCTTAGGTTAAAGGGGCTTAAATAAATTTCATTATTAAACTAAAAGTTGTCTGTTAAGGTTAACTCGTCTTAATCGGATATTACCTACTCAACTTATTGGGTTAATTATTTACACAAAATTTAGGTTAACATGCGTTAGTTTTAATCGATTGAAACATGTATTAGTTTAGCTACCTGCAACAAATAAAAAAATACATAAAATGGTGGTGATTTTCCGTAAGAAAAAAGTAGCCAAAGACTCTAACTATTAGGAATAATGAAGTATGACTCAATTTAGTTCAGTACGTAGTCATTTAGGAACTTTAGAAACACACACATATATATATATATATATATATATATACTGTCTTTTCAAACATTTTTATTGGGTTTAAAACTATATTTTGGGTTTTTCGCCTTAAACAAAATTTGAAATTAAAAGAAATTACTTACTTGATAGGATCGATAGGCAGTTTTAAGTTCTGGGTCCACTACGAGGGTACCCGAGGAACGACACTGAAAAATGTCTGTTTTCTGGACGTTTCGGGGAAAAGTCTATCCCCGTCTTCAACAAATCTGCAAATAAAAAACTAACAGCAGAATATTTCTTAAACTTAGTATCAGAAATATAACCAGAATGGCTAATTTCTGACAAAATGTCAATGAATGTCAATTTAAAGGTGTTATTTTTAATTGTTAGAATAAGGTGGTAATATATCTGTACCTAGACTATGTTCATCTTACTTTATCGTATTTTGAGGTGTCCTTTTTTGTACTTCAGTATTTAGCAAATTTAACCATGTGTTATTAAAATTAAACGAACAAAATGCTACACAATTATCTTTATTTAATAATATTAAGGCACTTTTATTTTACGTTGTTTGGAACATGGTTCTTTTGCTAAAATACTAGAAGCATTCCAATTAATTTTATGATTGTTATCTAATGCATGTTGGCAAATGTTAGATTTTTGAAATTCCCTTAATGTTATTAAATAAATATAATTGTGTAGCATCTTGTTCCGTTAATTTTAATTACACATAAATTTGCTAAATACTGAAGTAAAAAAAGGACACCTCAAAATACAATTAATTAAAATAATTACTCTAGGTTCACATATATTACCACCTTATTCAATTAACAACACAATTAAAAATAACACCTTTAAATTGACATTCATTGACATTTTGTCAGAGATTAGCCATTCTGGTTATATTTCTGATACTAAACATAAGAAATATTCTGCTTTTAGTCTTTTATTTGTAGATTTGCTGAAGACGGAGGAAGACTTTCCCCCGAAACGTCCAGAAAACAAACATTTTTAGTGTCGTTCCTCGGATACCTTGATAGTGGACCCAGAACTTAAGACTGCCTATTGATCGTATCAGGTAAATAATTTCTTTTAATTTCAAATTCAATTTTCAAGGCGAAAAACCCAAAAAATAGTTTTAAATCATGAATCCGCCACTACAGTATCGTAATTATTTTTATTGGGTGCCATTTTGTTGCATCATTTTGGATTCCTACCAATATTTTACCAATTTCTACCTATGCCACACTTCATTTTTGGGCATAATTTAAAATTAATTTTTATTTTAGTTTTTACATTAACACACCACAATTTTATTATGTCATTTTGAATTTGTACTAGTTTATCCCTATATCATATTTATAGATATACATTTTTTTATGTTGATTTTTAAAAAACATTATTTGGCCGCCATTTTATTCCACCATGTTGAATTCGTGAAACAACTTTACCAGTTTATCACTATATCACACTTAATGCTTGTACACAATTTGAAATTAATCTAATACGTATTTTTTCAGGCTGATTTTTTAAATATTTTATTAAACAACTATTTTGTTTTGCTATGTTATATTTATATCAAAATAATATCAGTTTATTTTTATGTAACAGTTGATGTAAACTGGGTAATTAATTTTTTTAGTAGTATTGATTTTAAGGTTTCACTAGTCCAGGTCATCCCTATATGTCAAGTCAATCTGATGAGTAATTTTTATGCTATGCCGCGAACTGACAAACAATAAAAAAAAATTAAAATTTGGAAGTTTCATGTGTACCACCCAATCTGCTTTTTTGACTGTTTAACATTTTTCACCCTGGGAGTAGCGACACGGGGTTGAACCGGAGGTCTCTACCTCGGCCTGTTTTATAACCATTCTTAATTTTATTTTATAAGATGTTAAAAATAACCAACGTTAACTTCTTGATAATAATAAAATCTTCATTCAAATTCCTTTCCAATATTTTGGAGCGTTTCAAGCGTCTCACTAAGGTAATTTTTTTGTTGTAGTTCTTGTGAATTATTGAATTTCGTAAGAAACACTCGCCCTTCTAAGTAGCCCCAAAGAAGGAAATAAAGTGGATCAAGGTCCAGAGATCGTGCTGGCCATTCAACAGCTTCCTGACCTACAATCCTTTCAGCTGAAAAGCTGAGTCATACTCAATATCGTCGTCTTCAATAGTTTCGAAAATTGCAGGTATAACAATTTTTTCCAACAGTTCCAAGTATATGGTATAAGTTAAATTCTTGTACAAGGTAAACTTTGTAGGAGTAAAATTAACGTCTTTTTTTATAATTTCGTAAATTGCTGATTTACCCGCACTCACATCAGCAGCTATTAACCGAAATTATTGCCTTTGTCTTCCTATAACTTGAATTTCAAGATCTTCAGATTTAATAGGACGACCGGATCGGATACGAATCATAATGAAATAAAAGAAAATGAATATAATCAAGTATAAATAGCACAAAGGCCAAATGGCTTAAGCGCTTTTACTTATCGAACGACAGACATAAACCACAGATCACTAATAGTTCCGCTTTTTTAGATGGGTAAAGGACATCTAACCCATTATAATACTGGTTTTCTGCGATAGTGGCGCTATAAGCCGGTTGTCCTTACAGTGACTTTATACAAGGACAGTGGAGACAAAAGAGGATAAGCTCCGCCCATCCGCCATTAATGGGCTACATCTTTGTTGATAATACGTGCATAAATGGGGATTCTGCATATTTGTTTTACGTTTTTAAATAGTTTGTGACTAAATATCTTCAGTTTTAAAATACCAGTATTTATGTACGAAGTTTGAGTCTCAGATAATTATTGTACATTTAGGTATGCAAGTTTTCAAAAAAATACTGTTTTTATAAGCGCTGTTTGAGGAAGCTTTCTTTTTGAAAACATTCATTTAGAAGTAAATTATGAAATTAGAGTTACCATACTTCCCTTGGCAAAAAAGAGGAAAAGAATGTCTGAACGAGTTGTTTATCTAGCCTAACAAATAAAAAAAAAACAAAAGAAGGCTACATACAAAAAAGGGCCAATTCGGTTAAATTGCAAAGACATGTCCGGTGACAAGAGGTTTTTTCTGGTAACCCTATATACAATAGATTTAAATTGATTTATAAAATATAAATAATGCTTAAAACCAAAGAATCCTAATGCATATAATCAATATTAAATTTGCTGTATTGGTCCCCTGTTGGAAGACATAACCTATAGACATATAACTGATTTTTTAAGTTTTTAGATTTATTATAATGTTTAAAATGTACACTTTTTATCAAGCTTAAATCTTATTTTATGCTTATGAATCAATAATATACCTTATATCCCAAGCCACATAAATATTGTTAAAGGTCCAAATAACTTATTTTCGATTAAAGCAAAAATCAAGTAACGCTATAGTATAAATTTGCAAATAAACTGAAATAAACTAGATGAAATTCCCATAATTATAAACAACATCATTTGTGCCCATTAATGGCGAACAATAGCTCCAGCCAATCAAACCGTTAATCACTATTGTCGTTACTGTCCCCGTATAAAGCCACAGTAGTTGTCCTCATAGATAAAGGATTGATCAGTTTGATATAATAGTTCTCCAATAAAACTAGGAACATTTAAGCGTTTAATGAGTGGTAGGATTGGTTGGGTTAGGTCAACAACAAAGTCATAAATCAGATTAATTCTCAAAGTTTCGGTCTATATTAGACCATTTTTAGGAGAAAAACAAGTGAGATCCCCTGTGATATATTAATTTTAAAAACATAAGATAGGAATTATTTCAAACGAACGCACTTATTTTTAACGACTTTAATAATTCCTATCTTGTCCCATAATGTTCTATTTTTTTTAAAAGTAATGTTACACAGAGGATCTCACTTATTTCCTCTAGAAGATGGTTTAGTATAGACCAAAACGTCGAGAGTTAAACAGATTTAGATCTTCAAAGTGTATAACTTTGTTGTTGACCTAACCCAACGAGCCCTAGTAACCCTACCAATCATTATGCTCGAGGTCACTTAAGCGTTTATTAAACTCAAATAATAATTTCTACTTTATCTGCAATCTAGAAGTATTTTGAAATTTTATTTTTATTATTATTTTACAGTGTGTGACAGGACACCAATAGCTCCGCTTTTTTATATTGTGCAGCTGCAGTGTGCCAGTATGACTGAGTGTGTTCAAGAAAAGGGAACATTGTAAACGGTAACGGTAAGAGATAGTAATCAGAACCATCCTTCGCTTCGCTTTAAAAAGTAAGAGAATAACAGCACGCCCATTTTCTTACTTTACTACCCCGAGGTTTGTGTACTGTTGACATAAACTGACATGACGTGTGGTTGAATTGATTCCAAAACTTAGAAACGAGATGTTTAAAACACGTTTTTGTCAATAACAATGACAATAGACGACATATTTTTTGTCACAATATTTCTCAGTTCTTTTTCATTCCTTCCCTATTCGAAAACAGACCAACGTAGAGTCCTCCGGATTAGCAAGACATTTTTATCTTTTACAGGTCTCCAAAATAAGGTAGAATTCAATATAGGGTTGCATTTAAAATTCAAAACGCCCAGGAGGGTTGGAAAAAGCTTAAACACCCAACAAATAGTTGATATGTTGGCACACATGCAACTTCCAAATTTTAAACATACTGAGACTTATCGGACACTATGTACATATATCCCAATTCGAATATTTAAGGTAAAGTTGACCCCAACAAGTGTAATGACGTAGCACAATAATTCAATTTCAGGCGGAGTTACGCAAAGAAAAAGTTGTTGGCGTGTAATAACTTAGTTACGCACTTTAAATTGCTTGTGAAAAAGCAATCAGTTCGAGCAACAATGTCGTCGTGTTTTAATAAAAGGTTATTAGGTTTTTTTTTAGTTGAAGGACGACGAATGAGAATGACGTTAGGACCTAGCGATCGATGCTAAGAAATAATTACTCCCTGCTGTACAGCAAAAAAAAAAGCAAGACGACTATTTGATTATAAAAAAATTAATTAGAAACATTTATTTCGCTTTATATGAAGTTACTAATTACTATTATTAAAGAACACATGCAACGTTTATTTTCCTCGAATGTTTTTTTACAAGAATGAATCCTTCAGGCGATTCAAATAAAATACTTAAACTGATCTTTGTCTATGAAAGATATTTGTAAATTTTATTTAGTACGGTCGGAAATGGGGGATTAATGTAACTACTCTCAAAAATTTTAAAAGAAATCTAATAACTGACGATATGTACTTAAAGGTTATTATGCTCTAAACGAATATTATTATATTCATTGCACATAGTATATAAAGGCGAGTTTTTTAAAATGTTTGTACAGGGAGTACTAAGGTACAACGAGTCAGTGCATCTGCTGTGCAACAAATCTGGACACTGTATATCATTCGAAATAATCTTGCGGAGTTTGACAATCGAGGAGCATCTCCTCCTGATCGAGACTAGAAAAGTTGTGCCTAGACAGCAAAATATCATTAGAAATACCAATAGGTGGGTATACCTTATCGATTCTGTAAGTTAGGTATTTTAAAAAACGTCTATGCACAGACTCCAACCTATCAATATGTATCCGATAGAAAGGACTTCAGACAGCTGAGGGGTACTGTAGTTTGGACTTGACATATGCACTGTAAAGATTCTTAAAAGTCTTGACATCGTTAAAATCCTGACTGATCCGAATAATAAATCCATACGTACGGTTAGCCGACTCTATAACATTGTCAATGTGATTATTAAACGAGAGTGAGGGATCAAATGTGACAAATGACACATCAGGTCTCTCGAGAGGTTGATTTTGAATATAGTATCTGTATATGATAGGATTTTTTTTTAGTGTATAAGACACTACTTTACATTTTGCGACGTTTAATTACAAGTTGTTCTTTAGAGACCACTCTACGATGCGTGCAAGGTTCGCTGAAAGCCTCTCACCGTCAGCAAGATCCGCCACAGCAGAATAAAATTTTAAATCGTCCGCATATAAGAGAAACTTTACATCTATGACATCGACAATATCATTAATGTACAGATTAAATAGCAAAGGGCCTAAGTTTGAACCTTGAGGGACGCCTGATGTAGCTAAATATTCCACAGATTTAAATCCATTTAACTGTACATACTCGATCAGTGAAGTACGACTGACTTTTTGTAGTAAAATACCGTGATCTATTCGGTCAAATGCTTTTGTGAGGTCTGTATATATGACATCTGTTTGGGTTTTGTTGTCAATGTTCTCCTCGATATCCTGAGTGATCACACAGAGATTGGATACTGTCGAGCGACCCTTTACAAAACCATGCTATCTCAGCGTTATAGAATTGTTAACATGACTGTATATTCTTTGTTCCAGCAGTACTTCAAAGACCTTACAGATCATTGAGACTATAACATTTTATATCGGATCGATTTCCGCTTTTAAAAATAGGACATACCTTTGATGATTTCCATATTAATGGAAATGTACCAGTACCATGTATCAAGGTGGTCAGCGGTCGAGCCAGGACGCATGCACAGTCTCTCAAAATAAATGCAGGTATATTATCCGGCCCAGTTGTCATTTTCGGCTTAATTTTCTTAAGGACACTTAATACATCAGACTCGTCAAAAGTAGCGATATTAAGGAGGGACGACTGGCATTTTTCCATATCATAAGTCTTTCCGCTTGATCCGACGTATGATCCACCAAAATAATCTGCGAAGCTATTGAGGGATTATTCAACTCAGTATCGCAATATGTCCTAACATTGGAGACCTTAGAAGATGAAGTTTACTATTAACATACGCCCAAAATTTGTTGGAACTGACTGATATTTGTGATACAAAATTTCTAACGTACTGTTTATAGGCTTTAGTGGTAGCAGTTTTAACTTCAGCTCTGATGATATATATAAAATCCAACCCCGCGAGAATAGAATGATGAGGAGTCACCGTTAGGTTGTGTTACATACAAAGGATTGCATACAAAATAAGATATTACTTAGGTTGTCCAACATATGTAGAATTTTCAATACAAATAATAGCACAATGTCTATATAAAATTCCTTGTTCCTGTGGAAAAGTGTATGTGGGAGAAAGACGAAGCTCGATATCCCCTAGATCTAGGGAACATGAACAATACATTAAAAAGAAACAAATCATTCAATCTGCTGTAGGTAACTGAACACCATATATTATAAATTCAAAAAAAAAACTGAAGTTCTAGCGTCGGATCCAAGATTCTATAAACGAAAAGTTAGAGAAACAATTGAAATTTTTAAACTTCAAAAGAGATACAGGCTACGGACCACATCACACGTCGAAACCTTTCCCGGTTCGGTGAGCAGGAGCCGCCTGAGTCTCTCTGAGCTCTCATTCAGTGTTGAGATCTCGACAAGTAAATATCCCTGAAGAAGTCTCGCGCTTTCGACGGCCAAACGTGTGCCAGTAATTCCAATATGACACGAACTTATCCCAAGAACCATGATATTCTAATTGACCAAAGCCGTGTAAATTCCGTATTAGTTTAAATCTGAAGAAAAGTATATATTCAAACTGTGCGCCCCAAATTGATTTGAAACATTGATACTTCGAAAACTGTCATTTTAAATTTAAATTCAGCATCAACTGAGCAATAAAAAAACAAGATGCGTATAATATTTATTTAATTTATAAAAACCGTGAAACGAACCACGCGAATCATTTTATTTTCCAGTTTGCTCTCTGGAAATACATAAAATTACACAAATGTTTGCAGTTTGTCAATCATTTAAAACTAAAAATGCAATTTAAATGTAAATTTAATGTTTATATTTACCAGCTTTTATCGAATTAAACGAGTCTAGGCGCACGATTTGTTTTGTCTCTTAATATGAAAGAAGGTTAACAAGAACATCTTCGTATTCGGTTGGTTAATCGAATTTTTGAGGAATTGATATCGAATATTCCATTTTTACTTCCCTCGCAAAAGAGAAGTATTGTATTCGTGAAAAAATCACCCTAAAAACTGCTTACCGATTGACTTCAAGCTTTGCTCAAAAGTAAGGGATATGTGAAGATGACCTGGTATTATTTTGGTAAAAACCTAATACCCTTTACCTTTCCAGTTTCACGATTTTTTTGTTAATTTTAATTTTTAGATTTAGATATTGGATTTCTGATAAGTTAGTTGTCGTTAAAAATTTTACAAACATCTTACATGTTTCGCATTCTATCCACATTACCCTGTATAATCAAAATTTCAATTCTTTCGATTTCAGTTAAACTATCCATTTTTGTAAATTAATTTTCCTTTTATAACAGAAAACGCTAAACTTGGCAGCAATGCGGAAGTCGGCATTGGATCCGCCATAATTTCATACCTAAGTGCACATATTTTTATAAAATTCAGGTCACCTGAGATATTTCGCCGTTTCCTTACTTTACGCTGTATAAAATCCCAGCGACGACAAAAATGGCGTCTTCGGTATACAACATCGATAAGAAACTACCGTTCTCAAAATCGTCCAATAATTTACCTCGATGGTATTTGGTTGGGCAGAAAACGGTTGGGTCCCAAATGCCGTGTGGATTCCTGCAAATAACCAAGGCAAAACTTCTTAAAGATGTGTTTCAAGAATTGTCTTTTATCAAACATTCCCCAGGAAAGCGTGATAGAAATGGACAATGCGAGCTATCAGAGGAAATGGGAGATACAGTATACAGTGTCACGGCTGGCTCCCACCATACTATTGTGTTTTTAATCCCATGTGGCAACAAATAAAGGTTAGGTCTGAAAATCTTTCTCCGACTTTAAATCGTAGTGCTATATTATTATTTGGAAATATTCAGTCCATCACGTTGTTAATTACTGTACAGATTGACCCAATAATAGAGGACATCGGTTGTCGCTCGGGAACCGTTAATGACACAACTTAAGGAGAAAATCATTATGAGTAAATCGACCAAGAGAATTTGCTGTAAATTATTTTCAAGTTCGAAAGTTGGTCGCTAGGGGGCGTTAACAGCAACACAAAAGTGTAAATGCCAATGTTTTCTTAAATTTCCATAATTGAGGTACGTTAAAAATTGTATTCTTCAACCAGTTTCGCAGTTTTTTGCTTAAGACCGTTTTTATCTAATTTCAAAAATAAAGTGGTGGAGTAAGGTCAAACAATTTTACTTTCAAATGTAGATGTATCTCTGTTTTGGATGAACCGATTTTATTTAACTTGGTGTAGAAAAAAACGTGCTTTTTTTGCTCTACTGTTGGAACCATAAACTGTACAGTAATGACTTTGTTAGTTACTAGATGGCGTTGTTTCGGAATTCTCCAAATAATGCTGATTTTCTCAAAAAAATCCAGGTAAAAAGATTTAGTATATGCGACCTACTAGTGTAAAACTAATAAGAAACGATTGATGGTGGAAAAATTATAGATTTGCAGCAATTAAGGGCGAAGTTTAGTCGAATCGGCTAGTCTTACACTTAACCCTTAAGAATAATATATATATATATATATATATATATATATATATATATATATATATATACATATATATATATATATATATATATATATATATATATATATATATATATATATATATATATATATATATATATATATATAGATCAATAAAATAATTACAAGTAGACCTAAACATACAGCTAATATAATATATACATAATACATTGATATGAACAAACATACATATAAAATATAAAAATAATAATAAGAAATATGCCAGTAACAAATTAATTAATTAATGAAGCAAAACAGAAAAAGCATTTAATAAACACTTATTGACTAGAAAGCAAATTCAATTTGATCTTGAAAGAAATAATTTTTTAGTTGACCGGTGAAAAAGTAAGTTGATTATAGAGCCTTCACGAACGCATCTAAACATTATGACCCTAGATCTAACCACGGCATGGCGAACAATCGACCAATCAAATTCGATGTTCTGTTTTCAGGGTCATAATGTTATTGTTCTCCAGATCGAGGGTCAGAATGTTTTTATGACCAATCAAATTCGATGTTCTGTTTTCAGGGTCATAATGTTATTGTACGCCAGATCGAGGGTCAGAATGTTTTTATGAACTATTAGCATCAAACAGTATATATTATATTAGGTTTGGAATACCTGATGTTAAACAATATTTTAAAAAATTAAAAGAGAAAAATTATAAGATACAAGTTTTTATTAAACCATGTAAAAAACGTATTTATTATTAAAGACAAAAGAGAAATATTAATTTTCAATGTGCAGAGCCATGTTTAACAGCATTAGGAAGATTTACTCTGCCAAGTTGTGTCGCCTTTTTGGCCTTTTCTTTAAGGGTTCACATTGTGCTGGGCGACCTAAATGAGCTCTTTTGCATCACCTTTCGGTTGTATATTTTCGCCAAAAGTCAGTTGAGCCATTAAATACATTGATTCAGTGGCGGCTCCTCCATTAGGTCAAACGTCAATGACCCCCCAATAAATATTTCCAAACAGAAACAAATACATAAAATAATACTAATTTATATTTTTTCAATTTTTTTTTTAATTTGGAAATTCCCTCTATTATTCTTAGCGTATAAACTCGTTGACCGTTCTCTTAATTCCGCGACATACTATCCATGCCTCACGCCGCGATCTCCGGAGAGGTTTCGTTTCATTTGGAATCGATCACGGCTAGCGAACCGCGTTGACCTCGTTGTTACAAACGGAGGCGAGTTTTTCCTGAGTGTTCCCGATCAAATTCGCATAGGGCCGCATAGGTAAGATACATACGGTTTACGTTGGCAAAGTTTGGGTCAACAGCCGCGCCAAGGAAACTTAAATATTTTTGTCAGTTGATGTCAGTGATTTTATTTTGAAGATTTTACATTTTGTTTGTTGATTTTGTAGTTTAAATTAATGTTTTAAAGCAAGGTAGCCACAGTGTTTTAGAATATTAATACTTTATAGTCCGTTTTCAATTATATTGGTGAGCCGAACTTTGAGAAACGACTCGAATTTAAGACCAGTAGTCGACCTTTGCCGAAATTTAAAGTTCAGCAAACAGGTAAAGACAAAAACAAATAAGTAATTCGTTATTTTCTTAGAAATATATACGATTTATGTGTCTGGACATGTGTGTCTGATTTTTTCAGATGACTCTTTTTGGTTTATATGTATTGACCCCCTGAAAAGTTGACCACGAGCCGCCACTGCCTCGATTCTGTACTATAACTTGGGGCATTTAAAGATGCTCTTTGAAAATAATGCAAAAAGTCTTCCTACTGAGCAACTGCAAAATCCGTTTGAAATGTCGACATTATACATTACGTCTGTTTTTTCACTCCAAACACAAAACAATTCATCAGACAATTGTCTAATGTCTTTCATTGCGGTGCAAGAAAAATCAACCAGTGCAACCGCATTATATGCCTTATTCCTTGAAAGTACTATATCCTTAAATAACCTAACGCTTATCTCACTAAAATTATTCGTTTGATGTCCGTGCGTTGTAGTATCTCTATAGGCCAAACTCCAATATTTCTTCCTATTCCAGTAATCTGTTAAATATTATTGCCATGTTGGCAGTGAACTAGCATTTAAAATTGCTGTGTTGAATTCCTTAGTAACTAAATCTTCTGTAGAAGCGATTAATATATTTTAAAAATTTTGATAAAGGTCTTTTCGACGATTTGGCGGAATATTATGTTTTTTCTCCCACAATTAGCGCTATATAGATTATGATACATGAAATCGACAGAGTAGGGTTTACGTAGGGTTAGAAAATCGGTTTACACAGGAATGAAACAGGTATCACTTGTCTGCGAAACTGCTCAGGAGAATTTGACCCTAGATCTGGCGCACAGTAACATTATAACCCTGAAAGCACAACGTCGATTCTGATTGGTCGATTCTTCGCAACGTGGCTAGATTAAGGGTCACAATGTTTTAATGCTTCCCGAACAGTATGAAAAGCATTTCTGAAACATGGCAGTCAGATGTCGAGGTATGTGAAATGTGGAGCGGCTTCTAACATTAACAGAGTAGTGGTAGGATGGGCGTTCAAGTTGTGCTACAAAAGGCGATACGTTTTCAAATTTCTTATGTCCAAAAATGAACCTGCGACAAGCGTTTTGAACTCGTTGTATTCGACCTTTATCAAGAACACTAATATAATTAGTATATATTACTGCGCCGTAATTAAAAAGAGACAGCACACGAGACTCGCAAAGCATGTTTTATAGTTTGATAATAAAGCAGTTATAGTAAGTATAAAAGAGCTTAATTGGTTGAAGAATACAATGCTTATATTTTCAATATACTTCAATTACGGATATTTAAGAGAAAATTGGCATTTACACTTTTGTGTTGCTGTTACTCCCCCAAGCGGCCAACTTTCAAACTTGAAAATAAATTACAGCAATTTCCCTTGCCCAATCTACCTATAAATATTTTTTTCCTTAAGTTCTGTCATTAACGTTTTCCGAGCTACAGCCGACGTCCTCTATTGTTGGACCACCCTGTACAAAATGTTTGTTACTCTGGAATTTAAAGTCCGATCCCTTACTACACTGCCTACATAGTGTAATCGACCCAGGTAGTTTTATTGCAGTCATTTAGTCAGAACCATTTTTGTGACATTTACTAGATACACATTTTACGGTCATAACAAGCCAATTATCTGTTGAAGCATTTTAGGGAATTTTCTCTGCATATTGTTGCCACTGCCTATCCTGTTTTCCGGATAAATATACTGACATTCCGCATTATATGTATAGATCAAAATTTTATTGTATACATTTTCATTCATTCAAATAAAATTTTTAAAAGGATGCTAATTACGATAAAAAAGTGCACTCCGTACGATTCCGAATTAAAAACAGCACTTTTCTAATTAGCCATTGATCCATCCGAACCGGCAAAAATAAATAGCGAAGCCTTTAATCTCGATCATGTTGAAAACAATAAACAATGCACGCTTTTAATCAGGATTTGTACAACGCGTTTCGCTTTAACTTTTTTTGCATCGTATTGCGCTAATGCGGAAGCCATTTGTAACCGTGGTGGAGTTGTTAGAATATTCAAAATATAATTAGCTCTACGTTTTGTGGTAAAACATGCAGTGATTTTATTTTTCTTTCGAGAAACTAAAAAAAAAACAACTCTCTTATTACAAGAAGCAGTTCTTTAGCAACACGTGTTGAGAAGCGTAATTATGCGTTTGAACGTTTTAATTACATTTAAATTTGAAAATATGATTTTATGCCTTATTTAATGGAACCTGAACTTTCAGCACCTGCGTTGCAAACATTCACAAAAAAATTGCCTTAGGTTTCCCTTTTATGACGCAAAAAACTATTTTACTTCTATTCTTGTTTCTAAACATAAAACAAATTTTCTGCATATGGCGGTTCTTCAAATTCATGCTGTAAAAGTTATAGACTTTATTTTTTTAAATATATTATGTACAGGATGTCCGGTTTTCGTTGTTATTATGGGCTGTCCTGTGCTATTCTTTTGTGAAACTTATCATGCTTTACAAATATAATCAGTAACACCCTACATTTGTTTTCCATGTAGGTATGTATTCCACTATTTATTTATCCTTTACCTTTTCGCTTCCCGCACTAGATATTTCACCGCACGCCACTGTTGCAACTATACTATGTATGAGCCCAATAGTGTTTTTTCCAAGGTTGAGTGGAACATTTGCCTTTGCAGCGTTGATTGTTGGCAGTTTTTGGTCGCAAAGACATATTTTTTTATATTGTCAAGAAAGTAAGAGTTTCTTTATCATAATCTACTACAGAAAAAGTTCTTCGGATTTTATTTTTTGGTGTAAGGCAGTTTTACCGGAATATATATATATATATATATATATATATATATATATATATATATATATATATATATATATATATATATATATATATATATATATATATATATATATATATATATATATATATATATATATATATATATAAATATAGTATATATATGTAAAACGGTACCATCACTTATATTAGCCAACTCATTCCTTCTACAGGCCCCTACGATTCCGAAGGTAAGGACAACCTTATGCATTAAATACGCATCTGATGCATATATGGATTTCCTTCCTTGAAAAAATACTAGACTTATGTCAATGTTTTTGTACAAAATTATTGTGGACTTTAACATGGAGTAGAGAGTAGGAAAGAACAGCGTTCTCGGAGTCATATTTTGATTTTTCTTTTCGGGGAAGTATACCAGCAAGGCACTTTCACTGATACATTTGACTTTCCGGAAATCGAACCATTTGACAAAATCGCAGTATGTCTTTTCGTAAATGCTAGTAGACAATTGCTGGCATACTTTGTCAACTGCTTGTTCTATTCCTGGATTTGCGCTCATCTTAATATTCATTCAAAATTGAATAGACAGTCTTTTTCAACAATTTTGTTGACACTACATGTAATTATTTTCTTGACAACGTCAAAATTGTTTCGTTATTTAACTTAAGTTTAACATCGATACCAGCAAAAAAATATACAGTGCTAACAAAAATATGGAAGAAAATAACTACATGTTCAATTTCTTTCGATCGCTTGTACAAAAAAAAAAATGTTTGCACCTCTTTTACGCCTCAAAAAAACTATTATTCGATAAACATTGGTACTGACTAATTCCATGGGCAGTTTAATAACAATGATAAAGTTTCAGTAACGAACCTATTGGAACGAAAGTAATTTTAGTATTGAAAATACTATTGGGTTCACTTCTATGCAAACTTAACACTGCCTGTCGTAACCTCGACACCGAAATGCGATAACGTGTTCAGTAAAATAATACGTATAGATTATGAGTGCGGACGCACTAAATGAATAAATAAGATAACATTATAATATGAGGTCATCGGATTGCCCATGCATAGATGAACAAATATTATATAGAAATAAAATAGTTCATTGTTTTGTGTATGTATGTGTGTAACAGAATTCTGAGTCTTATATTAAAATAAGGTAAATATGGATTGCCAATGCATAGATCAACAAATTTTAGTAAAAACAAAATAGTCGATGGTTATGTGTACAATAATATTCCGAGTCTTATTAGAATAAGGCAGCCATCATTAAATACTTACGGAAATGCACGAAATTATGATTGCAGCCGATTTCAAAACTAATTTTTTTTGTATGTATATTATATTTGATCCGATTTTTACCACAAATTATTTTTTTAATTTTAACTTACCAAAACGTCTTAGCTTTTCGATTCATATCTTATTATGTAACTTATCAATGCTAAAGAAATTATTAATAGTACGGATTTATGTCACAGCACGACAGTAAAGAATTCTCAAGTAATAATAAATAAATCTAAATATTAAGTTTTAAGGCCATAGGCTAAGGAATTGCTCACACGTATGTATATTAATCTAAAATCTAAATGTAAATGGAATCAGAATTTAATCACATCCAATGTTTTTTGAAAACATTGGAACATGGAGAAGGCCAAAAAATTAAGAAGAAATATAGGGAGGTATTTTGACATAATTATAATAGTCACATTTAACCCATCTTTATTAATAATATTAAAATGCCATAAATGTGACAAACTCTCATCGAGCAAAATTTTAAAAAATTGGGAATGGAACGATTTTTATCTTTTAATATATCTGGTTTTTTATACGGCTATACCATTTAATTTCAGGCCCTCTCTCCTGAAATTTCTTCCATTTTCCATTCAAATGTGAAATATAAAAAAAGATGCCGTTTGTATCGAAAATTTAAATGGAAAAAATGGGACATGCAATGTATACCTATAAAAACAAATATTTGAGCGAGAGTGATTACCATTGTTGTGTGTACATTTGAAATCTTTAACAACTTTTTTTGTTGGCAAAGGAAAGTTAGATATATTAGATTTAGGCCGATTTTGACAATAAAAACTACATTTGTAAAATTTAACAGAATTTATTTAGTAGTAAAATAGGCTATTATACCCAGTCTTTTAAAATTAATAAAAAAGTGTCGTTTTGGGTATAATAAATTAAAATTGTGAAGAGCCTTCGGTCAAACTAGACCATTATCAGGACTGACACTGTGACAAAATAAAAAATAATAAGTAAAAACAATTAAAAAATGTTAAAACTCGTATGCAGATAAATATACGACCTTTCACAAAAGTACGTATTACTGTGAAAATATAGAAATATTATTTTATTATTTGAGTTTTATAGTAAATGTGTAGTTTTTTTATGGTGGTTATGGACCTATTAGGTAGATAATTTAGGCCGCTGCGTTGAACCGAAAATATTAACTATTAAGTTGAAGTGCTGGCGTGACAACTGAAATAAATAGGTTTAAAATAAAGAATTAACCTAGGTGTTAATAAGTGCATTAGGGCTCTTCTGAAATTTTCTATTTATTTCTAAATCCTCATAAGGGTTAAGTTTTAAACCCCTTGAGTTAATGTTGTGTAAAATTTTGCTGTTTTTTGAAGGAGAAAACTAGTATTTAATAAACTTAATATGAAAACCAACGGCAGAAGTGGATGGTCTATTGAGGTGTTTTTTAATTCTGACCTCTAGGCCTACAAGTCATGCCGACATATATGAGGCATCATAAGAATTAACGCTAAGTTTATAAACTCCACTTTTTTGGTGGTCTTTGTTATTGACTAAAAGCGTAGTTGTTTCAAAGACGACTTTGACTGTATCGCTACAGCCATTTAAGATGTTAGCTATCTTTTCGGAGCATGATCCTAGATAAGGAAATGACAAATATTTATTGGGTTTTTTAAAGGTTCAGTGGGAAAAGCTTGGCGTTTCAGTTTTTTAAAATTGATTTTATTAACTATTTTATCCACGAGATGGCGATTTGCTTAGTAAGTTCTAATTCCGCTTGTCGATGCTCAGTTGAAGTGAGTGTCAAAGCTCAATAAATATAACTACAAAATGAAGACAATTCAAACAAAAAGGATGATTTGAGCTTTCATAAATGATAAGCAGTATGTGTAGATTTTCTGTATACTTAAAAATCCAATCTGCTAGGAAGCTTGGTAATTTTTAAAGATTTTATTAATATTACAATATTTTGATACTTACAAGCTTAAATTTCTAGATTGCCACTGTTTTTTGTATAGATTTTAATAAAAACAAATTTAAATATAAAATATAAGCATTATATATTATACGTATTAGTTTAATTTGATCCATTTCTTCACCCATCTGATAATAAAATGTACCTATTTAATAGTCATAAAAGATTATAGCCTTTAGAAAAATAAAAGACAGAACATTATAATTTAAAAGTTGTGCCAGGTATTTACGTAGGATTCTTGCGTAAGGTGCAAGATCTGTGAATTTTTTATTTGCAATTACTTAAAGTACTTACAAACTTAGTCGAAAAATAAGGAATAAAAAAGTATATCCTGTTCCTACCTTAATTAAGAAACATGTTAAGCACTTACAGAAGAAAATCGTCAGGTAAACTGAAAAATGTTATATAATTTTCAGATAATAATAAAAACAAAAAATACATGCTCATTATTATAACAACCTATCATACCCATCACGATTAAAGAGAGTAATTACGTATTTTAACAACCTTGACAATTTTTTTTTACTAAAAAAACTCTACATGCAATTAGTGCGATAAAATTATAGTAGTTGGCGTACTCTCCTCAAGGCTATAAGCCTATGCAAGGAAACATGTTAGATGTTTTTTTAAGTATAGGTTTAGTCATAAAAATTAGCAGATCACTCTCGTATAAAAGTACTCGGCCGTACATTTTCCTTGATTATTTGTGCGTTTTGCCGACTAGACCCTAAGGACCCTTCAATCGTTAACTTTTCCATCAAAATGTCAATGAAAGAGCTGCATCATTGTCTTTTTCTACCCCAAATTATTAGGCAAGTGCTTTCACTTGGGACCATTAAATCACCTGGAGAAGCAATTAAGCCGAAATTACAAGACAGTATATAGTTTATAATTTAGAGTGAGGACATAAAGTCCGTGCTGCCCGTCTAACTTTTGAACCGCTCGGTATATTGCAACGAAATTTGGAATGGTAATAAATGAGCTAATTCTCTATTTGTTAAAAAAAGAAATGACAGCTTTAAACGTCAAGAAGACAGCTGGGCGCAGTTTCGAAACTTTTTTTCACTTTCACTCTTTTTATTCTTAAAATGAACCTGTGATAAAAAAAACATTTGATTCAGCATCACCAAGTGCAAAAATTAATTATCAAGTTGCCTTAGTTTTTTGCAAAAGTTTCCGAAAATACCAAATAATTGAAATGGCTGGATCGTTAGAAGATAAAATCGAAACAGATATCATCGTTGGCGAGGTTAACCGGAATTATCACACTGCAGTTCACATCACATGGATGCATTATGCAGGATATACTTTCAGAAATTACTGTCAAAATTTCAAGTAATAGGGACGATAAAACACGGCTCAAGATCTGGTAGGCTCAAAATTAGCGAAAATGTGAAAGATCAGGTCGTAGCTGAAATGGTCGTAAATCCTAGTCAATGTACTAAGCAAGTAGCTAGACATGCAATATTTCGCGTTGGCCCGTTAAGGACATATTAAACTTCAATAAAATCCATCATTATAAAATGAGTCTACGAATTAATCGAAGATGACCTCGACAAACAACTAGAGTTTTGCGAGATTATGGCAGAAAAGATCACAGCAAATCCCAATTATCTGTTTTAGTTATGAGGGCACCTTTTTCCTGAATGGAAAAGTCAACACTGAAAATTGTAGATATTGGAGTAGTGAAAACCCCCCATGTATTTCTCGAAGGACATACCCAGTTTCCCTAAAAAGTAAATATTTGGGTGGGTATTTTGGGTGACCACAGGTCACATATTTTTGGAAGGAAATTTAAACGGCCTCACGTATCTTCCGAATGCTGCAGGATACCATCTCTCCACTTATTGATAATTGTTGCTTAAAACACAAGTGATTTCCATTTTGTCATTATGTTTAAATAGGAGGGTTCCCCGCTACATTATTTTAGAGACACTAGGAATTACTTGGATGCAACCTACCCAGATAGATGGATTGGTCGCTAAGGTCAGAAAGAGTGGACAGCTCGCTTGCCAGACCTTACACCCTTTTATTATTTTCTATGGGGCTATGTGAAATCTGAGGTTTCAAAATGGCTTCGGATTTTCTGGACGAACTGCGTGAACGTATCATCGACGTGTGTACAGGAGTAAACCTTGAAACCCACCATAATGTGAGGGAAGAATTCACTAACAAGATGTTCGTTTGTCAAGAGGTGCAAGGCGAACATTTGCAACATCTTTTAAAATGACAATTTGTCGTTTTTCTTTTTCTGCTTGTTTCAGTTTTTTAATATTCGTTTTATCAGTTTTTTATTAATTGTTATACTGTTTTCTTGACTCGACTCCCCTTCAATAAAAAAAAAGGTTTCGAAACTGCGCCTAGCTGCTTTCTTGATATTTAAAGCTTTAATTTTTTTTTTAAATGGAGAATTTGTTTATATACTATCGTTTCAAATTTCGTTGCAATATACCGAGCGAATCGAAAGTTAGACGGGGACATGAAGATGTATGTACAATTAACGGAAACCATCTTATAAAATGTAGAAAGTACTTAAGTGCGTCAATTCACAATATGTACAATATGGGCAAAGGCATTGTTGCTGAAAAATTGTAAATCTATTTTTCTATATTATAATCACAACATGCAACAGACATAGTCTGCAAAAAATCGAAAACCACATAATGCAATAACATTACTAAGCTATCATATTTAATAGCCAAAGTTTCCCATATAAAAAAGATGATTCACCCCAATTCGGGGGGTTGTAGCCACTAGCGGATGGAAGTGGGACAAGAAGGGAGTAAAGTGCAATAGGGGGGAAGAAAGGTCTTTCAGTGTGCAAAGTGATTGAGATGGATAGGCGTGGATAAGAAATAAACATCTTCGGGCTATAAATGAAACTTCTAGGGTTGCATGTTTTCGGATATCACGTGACTGGAATTTTAATTAGCTATAGGTACGATCCGAATTAATTAAAGATGAGGTGAGGGCACGCGTCGGGCCTGATGATAAAGAGGGTCAATTCCAATTAGAACCTAAAATGAAAGTAATTGCTGGAAAATATATTATAACATTAGTCTAATGATTTCGATGACGAAAATAGAATTTTTTAGATGTACAAACTCAGTAAAGTACACAGTGAGCAGTGACTCCTAAGTCAAATATCTGGAAGAAAATTATTGCAAATGTTTACCCAATTGTTTGTGCTTAAGATAAACAATTTGAGATTGAATGTGGTAAATTCTATAAAAAATATTTTAGATATTATTAAGCAGCAGAGATATGAAGCTCCTTGTAAAGGAATAAAAAGAAAAAATCTTTAAAAACATAAAGAAGTAAGTTACCATTATATGAATTTATACAATACATTAAAATTGGTTCATAGGAGAATTCCTAGCTCCTAAATTCCCAGAAAAGGTAATATAATTTCAATAGAAATATGTATCAATCAAAAGCAAGAAAATAACTTATATTTTATATTCTACTAGTTAAACCCGTTTTTTTCGTGGCAAGTGCAAATGCCGAGTGTGTAAAAAAAACTGTAACTAAAATAAATGTGTTAATAGAGATACGTTGAAGTTATTTAAAATAATGCTTATTTGTATACAACAATTTAGTCTGCTCTTTTGGTGCTAACATATTTGTTTCCCTAACTTTAGAAGAAGCGATTTAAAACAATTTAAAAAGCAGGGAATCTTTACGACAATTCCATCAAGGGTTTTGGTCTAGGGACAGGGAATTGCAGTCTTTTAAATTTAAAATGTTTTTATCTTTTGCCCAGCCGAACCGAATCACTTTAAAGGGGGTACCATTTTACGGTTTAGTTGATGACAGTTATAGGCGCATTCATCGTATTATCTAGAATCATTTCTTACGGAATATGCTCTATATCGTACCCAAGTATTACAAACTAGGATATTTTAGAGGATTCCCTTATTATATTGGTTCCATTACCTATATATATTTTCAATTTATATTTTCTCTGAAGTCGATTCTGTCATGAACATAATAACATTCCGTTTTATAACTATAGATTGATATTTGTCTATTGTAAGCAATATCACATATACGTATTACATAAATCCTTCCACTATGTCGCATTTACTCACAAACGATGTTCCCAGTTCAACGTTATATATTTTATATGTAAAAACATACTACAATAGTAGACGCAAAATTCAATACTCCAGTGAATATGCAAATATATGTAGAGGAAATATACGGCGGTGAATATATACAAATTCCAATAACGCCCTGCAATGTGTTTTGTTTGGATTATGCCGAATCTGAACGTATTTTTCTGAAGCCCACATACAAACAAATATAATAACAGTTACAATCAATAGGATTTATTTGAGGATTTATGTTCGTATATGGGTTTACAGCATTACATCACATATAAATACGTTCGACGCAAAGTTCGATTGCGACATCCAGGTATATATAAAAACGTTTACAATGCATTTATGAAATCCTAAATTATATTACTGTAACAAGTAAAAATTATAAAAGAAACAAAAAAAATCCCGACTGCTGAGAGCTAGTCATAGACATAATAACAGGGAAACAGAAACGTTTTGCCTTAATGTAATCATATATTGTCAAAATTATTAATTGTTTGATCTATTGTCGTGTGGTCGATTTACATAGACATGCATAGAACAAAATTTACAATTGTTAGAAATAATGAAAATTAATCTCTAAGATGGTTCTAATACTCTGTAATATTTCATTAGCTATATATAATTACTATTAGTATATAGTTATATAATAAAGTCAAATAACCTGTATTTTAATTTCCAAATATTGCCATTGCTTAAAAACCGACAACATCGCCGCAAACTTTTGTATCGCAGTGTGCACGAATTTAGAAAACTATAGTAAAATAGTACACCGAACAGGGCGGTGTTTCCCTGAGAAAAGCATTGTTTTTGGGAGATTTCTATGAGCGTACAAAATACCATTCTTCCTAATATTTATTCAACTGTAAGTAAGGTTAATTATTTTGAGGGTTAAAGAACCGGTAACTACTATTTTATCGTTCTTTAGGCAGCAAAATAGTATACCTGCACTTTTTTCCCTTTTAACCTACATATTAATATTCATAAGTTCCGAGGAAAAACAAATATACATAGATTCAAAGAACATATATTGTTTTTAGATAGTACAGTTTCAAATTTTGGATATGTTCCAACAACACGGCAAAGCTGCTACGTTGTGCATAATTTCATTTTATCAGATCAACTGTATTTAGTCAACAAAACAAGGTTTATAATATCGTCGAAATACCGTGCTGACAGGACGTATTGATTAATTATTTGTCACAAAAGATAGCATCCGGAAGCATATAATGAAATAGAAACATCCTACTTAACTAAACAATAATAATTTTGGAGATAAATTATTTGCACATTTTTAATTAGTTTCAAAAACTTATTCAAAAATATCAACGTAACAAAAATGTATTTATAGTACAAAGAAATTAAAAAAATATTATAAAAAGTTAAAGCAAATGCTCACTTTAAACACACATTCACAGGTACCACAAAACCAATTGTCTATCAATTTTTTTTATTTAACAATGTGTTATCTTCACGTTAGTCCTCGTTTGTAAACATTTTAAAAAGCACACTAGATATTTAAACTTACAAAATGTTATGTAGTTTCTTAGGAAAACAAGCCAGCTGTTTATTTTGCTGACGTTTATTGAACATTGAATCGTGTTTAATCCCTTTTACAACAAAGGGTGTATTTTGGTAAGATCTTATTGAGGTAAAAACTGAGTTTCCACGGTTCTTTTTCTCTAAAATTAGATCGTGAAGAAATTTTAATTAAAAATAACCTTATGAACTACATAAAAAAATATAAATGACTCTTTTGCACAATAAAATAAAAAATAACGTTGTGTTCAAAATTAAATAATGTAAAAAGTTATTATAAAGCCATTTTTCTCAAAATTGATAAGGAATATTCCCAATGTTACGTAGGACTTTTTTAATCAAAATGGTCGATACTATCACGTGTTAAAATACCTGTAGTCAAATCCCTAACAACCTGTATATGTCTTTATATTTATATATAAAATTTATATATTTCTTACAATAAATTATTTTAAAATACCTTTTGAGAGGCTTGCGTTGTTTTGCAGACAAACAAAATAAACAAAGATAAACGAGCTTAGGAATACGTTTTTATACATTATATAAAGAAATAGATTAGGTATGTTATTAAATGTGGCCCATTGTGTTGGCATTGTTATTACAAAAAATGGGTTAAGAAATAGATATTTCTAATATTACCCTCATGGCCATTGACATATTATTTGTCAACTGCCTTTTGTGGTGCCCAACAAGGAGGAGATATATTTTATTCTTTGTCACACTTACTTGTAGTATAAGTTTATTTACTTTAATCTGAGTTTAATAATTGCCTCAAAACATACACGATTTTATGAATGAAACAGCACAAGATGTTGGGTCTCCCTGTTATTATGTCTATGAACCTACTATAACCTACTTATAATTTTTATTATAATTACACACGCATTTAGTAAAAAAATTGGAATAGAATATATATTAAAACAACATTTGGGTATTGTCAGTATAATTTATTCTACTTTTCGATTTGTATTCATTTATACGGACCCTAAAAGCATTTGAAGAGATATTTACGATTTTACCAATTACTTGAGCCAATACAAAAAAATTTAAACTATATTTTACATTTTTTTGTATTACAAATTTGTTACCTATAACAATGAGTTATAAAAATATTCATTTTTTTATGTCGGATAAAATGGCGTACTACTTCAGCTATTTTGATTTTTTTATAGGCTAAGAGCACTCGTGGGATACAAACTAATCTTTTGATGCTCTCCCACTGAAAATCGGTACAGGTGTTTAGCCATTAGGTGGTAACAAATAATGGATTCAAAGGTATGCGCAAGGAGGGTAATGTGTTTAACAGTCATCTATTTATTATTATTATATTTATTATCTATATAAGTAGAACCGCCATCTTGAATTCGTACCAAAATTCGTACCAGTTTTACTCTGTATCGTAAATAATTCTTGCTTAAAATTTGAAATCAATCTTATAAGTAGTTTTTTATCTGCTGATTTTTTAAATAATTTATGCGGCCGCCATTTTATTTTGCCATCCTGGATTAAAACCGAAATTTGACCAGTATTCTTATGTAATACTTGGTTTCTGTGCAAAATTTTAGGCAAATTGGAAAAACAATTTTTAGTAATAATTTTTTAACATCTTAAATTTTGTAAAAACCTCGGGGGGTGGTAATTTTTTTCACGATTACAATACTTCACTTTTACGAGGGAAGTAAAAATACCACTATATGTAGAGATTTGTTTTGATAAATCACTTACTGCATTTTTAATAACCAGTCAGTTGCTGTCAATTAGACACAAATCCAGTTTCATTTTTTGCATTCATACTATCTAGGCACATAATAATCTGGATACAATAATGTTAATATTTTAGTAACTGCTAACAAAATAAAGGTATTCTTAATTTTATTAAATTTTTTCTGTTGTACCTTAAGTAATTTAATTTCGCGAAAGGTTTTAAAAGATAATGACTTTTTTTCCTGAACGGCTAAAATAAACAGTACACTGGAGCGTATTAATAGCCATGGTTTAAAACGCTGTATAAATTTAATCCTAAAAAACTTTCCTGAAATATTTGCCTGGCGCCCTTCTTCCTTTTCTCCTCGATTCTTTAAATTTAAATGTCTGGATTTCTCCGTTTCCAGACTGAGGGTAAATAAATTATTTGCTTTTCAAGTTCGTCCGTCAGAGCGACTCAAAAAAAAGGGAACATTACACTTAACAGATCGCTTCAGGTTTCCATAAATACAATTAAATTTGACACGAATGATTGACGAAATATAATATCATTTGTAGGTATTCAAGGAAAAAAGACTTTTTGATAATATAATAATATAACAACTGAAATGAAAATATTATCAAAAAAAAAAATACAAAATTATGGCATGCGTGAAGATTTGTCGGAAACACTAGAATATTTTCATATGCAGTTTCATAAACTGATTTTTTTAAATTATGCAAAGCTTGCTTATGTCACTATTATTTCAGTTTATACTACTTCATGTGGACAGTGAATATTAAAAAAGACTAATGAAATAGTTTCTCAGTTGCTTTATAGTATCAAGCATTAGATAAAAAAATCCGTATAAATGCCAACTAGCACTAATTTTGAGGGATTGATCAAGAATACGCGAAGAAGCGTGAATTATATTACAAAGAAAGTATTACAAACATTACATAGAATGTGAATTTATCAACAAAAATAAAGCCACTCTTTCTGGGTTGTTATACAGATATCAGGCCGAAATGAAAAAAAAAGAAACACCTGTTTTTCACCCACGTATAGAGTTTTTTAGAATATTAAATCTTTTAATAACAAGTACAAATTATTAAAAAAAAGCAAAAAACCTGACTGCTTATCACTAATATGTTAATATCGGAAAATAAACCACAACACGCAAAAAATTATGTTAAAACTACTTCTGAATCCTTCATATACTCCGACATCATGTTTGACACAACTCATTTATTTATTATTTTTATTATAATTATGTTTATTTGGTAAACAAAATTTCCCTTGAAATATACGTTAAAACTTTTCCAAATTTAAAAAGTTTTCCTGAAATGTATTCTACTTTTTAACAAAATCGAAAAATGTGTGCATTTTTTTCCAAACTCAATTTTACTGATTTTACCCGATTTCTTGACATAGGACAAACATTTTAGATCTATGGCTTGTAGTAAAAATATCGGCCTTTAAGCCTGCCGATCTTTTTTGTCGTGGGAGGTGGTACCTATACACCGGTAAAAAGGCTCAAAACAAGGCAAAAAAAATCGTGTTTAAATAATACAGGGCCAAACCTGAAATAACTGGCTATATACAGAACCCTGTATCCTATAAGCATATGTATATATATATATATATATATATATATATATATATATATATATATATACAGACCGTCTAAAGTCTGTTCCCCTCCTACTAATTTTTGAGCCAACTCGTATATCGCAACGAAATTTGGAGGGCTTAAATAGGAGATGAAAAGCTATTTTTTTATGAAAAAATGATAGCTAAAAGTTATAAAATGGCGGCTACGCGCCATCTTGAATTAATATTTTAAATACAACACCCCCCAAAATTATTCCATTTTCAAAATCTGCTCATTATTCTTAACATTTTTCTCTAATACACTTTATTCCTAAATGTAATTGTTTTCGAAATAATGACGTTTGAAAATTGAAAATCCGGTTTAAAATGAAGTAATGGTTTTAGTCACTTTCGATAAAAAATTCTGCTAACTAAATTTTTTAATTAATTTGTAGTTGAATCTTTTAATGAATTCGACTAATAAGAGGCCGGAAAATCTTGAAGGTTACGAATTTGTTCTGTAAATTCACAAGGAAAACAAATTAGTTGGTAAAAAAATATTTTATTTATTTTTGAATAACACTTATTTAACCCCAACAATAATTATTTTATCAAGTGTTCGATGTGGCCCCCTCCTAAATCTTGACAATAAAGTGCCCTATTATGAATAGCTTCTCTCACGTTGATGAAAGTCTGTTCATCTATTTCTTCACATGCTTCTCTTATTCTGCGTTCCAACTCTTCTATTGTTTGACATTCAGTGGCGTAGATTTTTAACTTCATATATCCCCAATCAATTTCAGTTTCTAAAAGATTTCTGTAAAGATCTCCTGTAAGATTTTCTCTGATGAAAATCGGTCCAACAACGTGGTTGCCCAAAATCCCCGCCCAAACATTAGCTTTTTCAGGAAACTGTATGCCCTTCTCTAAAAATATGCGGATTAGTATCGTTCCAGTATCGTACGTTCTGTTTGTTGACTTTTCTATTAAAAAAAAACGTGCATTCATCTGAGAAACATACACGTTTTAGGAAGGATCGTTCTCCTTCAATTTTTCTTGTTAACCACTCACAAAATTCAACCCTCCGGTTCATCCTCCGTGAGAGCATGCAGGATTTTCATTTTATAGGGATGAAATTTTTCATTTTTTAGGACTCTTTGGACACTTTTCGAACTTACTTCGCAGGATTCAGCAACTGCAGACGTCGACTGAGTAGGATTAATTACCATATCAGCAACAATTTCAATTTTTTTTTCTTCTGAAAGAGGTGGTCTTCCTGATCTTGGAGCATCTTTCATCGTACCAGTTGCTTAGAGCTTATTTAAAAGTTTGCGCAAATATGACCGCGAAATAGGGTTTTCGGGAAATCTATCGTTAAACATACGGACTGCTAGATGAAAATTTCTTCCAGCTTCTCCAAAAATCAAAACTGCTTCAAATTTATCGTGTAAACTGCGAGCCATGGTCACACTTTTCATAAAATAATTAAGATGCTCAACGGACTATTTCACAGTTAGTTATCAAGATGTTACCGCGACAACGATTTTGTTTCCAACGCAAACTTGATCGTATTTTTGATTGAATTTGAAATGACCAAAATGTCAATTTTCAAACGTCATTATTTCGAAAGCAATTACATTTAGGAATAAAGTGTATTGGAGAAAAATGTTAAGAATAATGAGCAGATTTTGAAAATGGAATAATATGCGGGGTGTTGTATTTAAAATATTAATTCAAGATGGCGCGTAGCCGCCATTTTATAACTTTTAGCTATCATTTTTTCATAAAAAAATAGCTTTTCATCTCCTATTTAAGCCCTCCAAATTTCGTTGCGATATACGAGTTGGCTCAAAAATTAGTAGGGGGGAACGGACTTTAGACGGTCACATATATATATATATATATATATATATATATATATATATATATATATATATATATATATATATATATATATATATATATATATATATATATATATATATATATAATCGTCTTAGTGAGCTCTTTAATTTGATTCATATTGCGATGCTTCGATTCTCTCTTTCGATGCTTCACTAATGAAAATTAATCTACATAGGCAATAGGTAGCAACAAATATTGGATACACACATAGAACGAAAGCTTTCACACCTTTGGTCAACTAAGAAATCATGGTTTTTGGAATTAGACCGTGTCAAATTGGAATTACTATCCGACGTTTCGCCTTCGATATCACGAGGCACCTTCAGGGCTCTTTACTCCACGAGATCTTAATGAATGAATCCAGTGTTCAGATCTCGTGGAGTAAAGATGCCTCGTGCAATTGAAGGCGAAACGTCGGACAATAATTTCAATTTAACACGGTCTAATTCCAAGAACCATTATTATTTAATACAGACCTAGTTACATTGTATAGTAGTTGGCTTCTCGAGAAGCTGAAGCATGTCTTACCTTTTTCATAAAGGAGAAACATTTGAACCAGCAGCCAAACATAATAAGCACTCTCAATAAAGAAATTGCTTTTTTTAGAAATATAATCAACAGCAAAAGTTATGGTACAAGCGGGAATCGAACCCGGACCTCTGTCCACTGCTGTAACCAATTGCGCTATCGTACCAGTGATAAGCAATTCGTTAGAACTTGTACATATTTAAACCCACTATAAAATCATAACTTTTGTTGATCCAGCCAAATATTCTAACCTTATAGCGCAGCGTTCCTGACTGGACGTCAAATCTGACATCGCTATTAGGTACCATCCATACTAGTAAATTTATAATTTTACGTTATGCCCGTATATGCCAAATTTTGAATAGAAGCATTTTATCAGTCTGCTTTTAAACTGTGAAATATATTATACGGGCATAACGTAAAATTATAAATTTACTAATATGGACGCTATACCTAATAGCGATGTCAGATTTTATGTCCAGTCAGGAACGCCGCGCTCTAAGGTTAGAATATTTGGCAGGATTAATATGTACAAGTTCTAACGAATTGCTTATCAGTGGTACTATAACGCAATTAGTTAGAACAATGGACTAGTAATCCACAGGTGCGGTGTTCGATCCCCGCTTGTACCATAACTTTTACTGTTGATTATACATATTTCTAAAAAAATACTTAACAGTTTAAAAACAAACTGATAAAATACTTCTATTCGACATCTGCTTTGTTAAGCAGGTCGATTTTAGGAATAAATCTTGTTTGACAGAAATCTCTAATCAAACGTTCACAGGTATCTTATATAATACGACAAAAGCACTGTGGTAAGTACACTTTTTTATGCCGAATTTTTTAGTAAATCTCTTAACTTATTTCCTACAGATTATTTCAAGTGTGGTTATATTAATTAGGCTAACTAGGGTTAGCCAGGTTACCTTAAGTTAAATTATATTAGATTAGGTAAGGAAAAGTTAGGTTATATAATATAATCAGGAATAATATAAACAAGCAGGACACGTATTTTGCTCAATCAACAAAAAACGAGACTAAAAGTATATTTGTATAGGTTAATGTGAATGTTAGAAACATGTTTTTGTTTTTTGGTAGAAAAAAATCAGTAAAATAAAAATTGAGTTTTTTTGCACAAAAAGAAATGTCATTCAGGAGAACTCATAAAGGCCAAAATGACAAAAATTGTAACTATATTTCAGCTACGGTAAAGTAGACTCCAAATAAATTTCCTTCTTTCATACTGAAAGCAACTATTTTAAATCCAGATTAACAAAAAGTTACATATGCTTACATAAGCTAACAAAAATAACGGGCCACCCGAATGTACACAACGTACTTCCAATTAGACAAAAATGTCCACGAAGTAAATTGGTTTCGAAAGTTCTATTGGCGCTATTTCGACTTATATGCACTCGTGGAAAACAATGAAAATAACCGACTTATCGACAAAACTCTACCAATGCAAGTTATATTTTCGTTTTAACTTGCATGAATGAAGTTTTGTCGAGTATTTCCCTTGTGCATTTTTCATGGTTACTGTTCATTTTTAATTGCAAAAAGAAACAAAAGCCAAGCTAGAAGTATTTTTTCGCGAAAAATGCACTTGTGCAATTTTTACTTCTGTCAATATCATACAAACCGTTAAAGGTCAGCTTAACTTTGAATTTGTTACACATGACACATATTATTATATAAATTCTCATATTATTCATTTATAGTTTGATTCATTAACATTATTAATTGGGATTAAAAATAGCGAATTAAAACGCCAAATAAGTAAATCTAGTACGGCTAACTTAAAAAATGTAAATTTTGTTTCGGAATGGCCATTTTGAACGATGCATGTCACTCCAAGCGTTACCACGACAACACCCACGCGCTTAAATATAAACAATAGCAAACAGCGAAGGTTGATTAAATTAATTTTATTGTGTATACATATTAGTTATAATAAAATTTAGTTTTCACATATGTTTACAATATTTACTCGTGAAAATACTCGCGCGTCTTTTCCGAAAAACTCCAAAATTATTTCGCAACGATTTCCTTTAAATAAACGCATTCATGCGCATAGTCAATAATGAGGCCTTTGGATTCGATATTCTTTCGACTTACTGACTCTTATTTTTATTAAGAAAATAAGTGCTCAACATTTTTTCGATTTTCCGGAAATTTTCATGAGTTATATTTAATCAGAAAATTTCGAGGACGATTTAAAAGTTTATATGAGATAGAATAAAAAGGGGAGTTTTTTTTATGAATAGAGCACATGCACAAACAAAAACCGGGACAACAGGTTTGTAGATCCCAAACTATCATGAATGCGGTTTTTTGTCATATTTGTTAATTTCCGATAGTTGTGTTTTAAAGTTGTGTTTAAAAGGCATAATTCATAAATTAGTTTTATATTACACTTGCATGATAGGTATTCTATCGCGTACAGTTTGTGAGAATTACAGAATGGCGTAGTTAATTGAACCCAAGGAAAGCTAACTTTTTTTAGTCATCGGTTATTTTCTATCGGTAAGTGCATATAAGGAGCCCTTGGTTGAGAATTGCCAGGGGGGGGGGGGCAAAATTTGTAATTACGCCACTGGAATAACATTTAAAAACAGGTTAACTATTGAAAGCTGTGTTATTACATAATAAATGCATATATTTGCTATAACGTATGCCTCTGATCAATGCTTTATCTATGCTTCTGATAATAAGCCAAAATATGATACGAACTAAACTCACAATACAAACGAAACATTAACAATACCTATAAGATGATTTTGTTTAAACCAAGATATAATAGGACTTCAACTTAGACATAAACTATAGTGTTATTTTAATTAAAAAAGAAAATAAAACAGAACTATCAAAATATAACCATCTTAACATCGTTGACTGGTAACTTTTTACTTTTGATGTTGGCGATTCGGTATATCGCCAACTCCATACCGACGTTGCCACAGTTCTTTTCCTACAGCAGAATTTGTATTACTTATTAAGGCTTTAATGATGTTTTTTTTTACTTATTATGGCTTTATGGTTTTATTGACGAACCTGATGCTAACCTAACGGGACGGATCCACCTAAAAGTACAGGTTTTGTTAAAAAAAATCCTTATTTTAATATAGATACAATTTTTATACCACCTCAAAAAAAAAGCCTAACCAGGACTAACCAAAACACAATCCGGTTTTTAAAACAGAACGGCATACAAAATTATAAGTTTGGTAAAAAACACACATCCTTTGCTATGCAAACGGACCACCCTACTGCCACTGAGCTACCAGGCTTCACACGGAGAATATAACGAACCTTATTTATACTCCACCGAAGGAAGAACAAGGTTCGTCAATAAAACCATCATTAAAGCCATAATAAACAATACAAATCTATTGTACAAGGAAAAAAAAATGTGGCAACGTCGGCACGGAGTGGGCGGTAACGGAATCGTCATTTGCTGCCATTTAATTTATTTCTGAAGACGCCAATATAAAAAAAATCACAAAAGTCACTAGTAAAAAAAGTGTTAAGATCGTTATATTTGAAAGTTCCATTCTATATTCCTTTTTAATTAATATAACACAATAAAAAAAATTAGGGAAAATTGGGGTTAGAATGCTTGTAAATTTTTTATGATGAATAATACAAAAACGAAAGTGACCGAAAAAAATTGACTCAAAAATCATTAAAATCGGCGATGAAGGGAAAATGTAAATAATCGCCAAAAAAAATCATAATAAATAATTTATATGACATTGAACCAAAACATAGCGAAAACAAAATTAAATGCAAGAAATATAAATTTCGTTAAACCACAATAATAATATAAGAACTATAAGACAAAAATATTAACTTCAACTAAGTTTTGCTACAAATCATTTTGATTTCTGGATTAAAATTCTGTTTGTAAATAACTTTTGTCATAAAGTTAGTTACGTTGGCTTTTCGAAGGCCAGGGTAATGAAGACACAAACGGTTGGTCCTCTGGCACTAATCCAAACCTAGAAACAGAAAATCGATTACTTTCACTAACTTTATAAGTATATTTTTCCACATTCAAATAGATCTATAAATGCGCATTTTACCATTCTAACTTTTCTCGTTTGAAAAAAAAAACACAGTTTCCAACATATTACTTTGGCCTACATCTTCTCTTTCAAATTCGGTAAGATAAATTTTGTCAATAGAACAATACGTTTTAATAACATTCTAACATCAAATTCTTCGTCGAACGATATAGACTTATCCAGTAAATGCACTTCTTTTTTTTACTGTAATGAAATGGATTTTTTTCCGGATGATAAACTAATCTTGCAACTTGACTTACATTCGAAATTTTGGGACGTATTGAACCTGGATTTCTTATTTCCATGCGTATGAAATTTCTGTTTAGCTACGTTAAATAAGAAAAACGTGTGAACGACTTTTTTGGCAAACTTGACAAACGGGGAGGTCCACCTAACAGTATAGATTTTGTAAAAAAAAATCCTTGTTTTAATATAGACTCGGAATCGGAAACCTAATCAAACCTAACTTAAAAAAAATAAGTAATCCGAATTTTTATTTTTTAGTAAAATAAAACCCAAAAAAAATTTTCGACCTTTTGGATTCGAACCTACATGCTATATGACGCGGGCTGAGAACCCTACCACTGCGCCACTAAAATTCTCGATGATAAACATAGAAATAGCGTATATTAGATAGCGTGAACGCTAATGACGTCGCATCTGGTTTCGCGTGAACCAAAATTTAGGAAGTTCTTTCACGTTAGCGTGGAAGGAGACAGCGCCCAGTCACCAGAGACAGTTTTGGAGGCTATCAGAGGAATAATATAATTCGGTGCTTTTTTTTTACTCATAGTACCTCTCGAGGAGCTGTTTAGAAATGCGTAAAGTGCTCATACGTAGACCGTCCAGTTTACACAAAAATGGCCAAAAATAAAAATATCTTCCAAATTATCGCAGACAGAACGAAACCGTTTAATTAAAAAATGTAGGGAAAATTATTACCTAAAAAAAAGATATTCATGTTTTTTTCTGCAGTTCTCATAGTTTTTGCAAAAATTGAGTTTGACAAAATAGTTTTTGGAGGTTATGTTATGTTATGTAGCTATGTAGGATGTCTTCTTCCAAAAGCATTTTGAATTAAAAAAAAATAGTTTTTACTCGAGTTATTGCAAAGTTTGTCCGCGCGCTTGCTAATAAATTTAAGAATTTTTCTCTATAGTAACGCTTTCTGTTCTAGACTTAACGCAGGCATTTTCGAAAGTGAAAATTATTTGTAAAATTTGACAACTGTTGTCAAGTTTTTGTTTGGCGAAAGGTAACTTAATATGTTAGTCCAGCTGATAATTATAAAATAAATGTTGTATCCCAGTTTATTTTTTGGCCACGATAGGTACATCCTACATTATCGTGTGATCTTGTTAGGACTCGCTGAAAGCAACAATGACCAGCAATTATTTCATTATTAAAATGTTAATTTTGACCCATGAATTAAATTTCCTTCCCAATCAAAAACAAACATTAAACATTCCATTGTACAAACGTCAAATTCGACAGATGTATGAAGTTTTCCGTCATAATATTAATTGTACTATAGTAAATTTGAGGACAATCAATTAATATTAGCATCCAGTATTGTTTATAGCGTGTAATATTTTATAAAGTGGAAAATGTTTTACAAAATCAAGACATATCCAATCTAAGCCAAAATAAAAAGGCAATACCGATTTTTTCCTCCGTCTTTATAACCATCTGTTGGGAACAATCACATAAATGTCTGAGCAGATCTCAGTTCATTACCCCCTTATAGTGAGTGACATCAATTTCCGTCGTTCTGCAATAAAGGCAGTTTAAAAAACGAGGGTGATGAACACGTTAAAAATTTAGGGATAATTCGTACCCCATTTGTGAAACACGATTTGCATGCTCCCAAATGATAGCAGTTTTCACTTGGCTAGAGAATTAGGTTTTGTCAAAGTAACCGTCTTGTGCAAATGTTAACATTGTAAGTAAGAAAACATTTGGTGATTTGGTACATAAATTAAAATTTTCTGGAATCCCGATGGATCCAGGGGAATCCAGTGACAGAAAAAATGTATTTAGCAACTGTTGTTTGTATTATACTACTCTACCAACTCCATTGTAAGGACTGTTTTAAAAATGGTATGTTGTATGTATGCGAACAGAACAAATTAGGTCAATGGCCAACGGGATGGGTCCACGTACCAGTATAAGTTTTCTTTAAAAAAAATCTTTTAATATATACTCACAACTTTGTTGGCGCGCTACCGCATGCTTTCTTTAGAGCAAACCTAACCGATCCTAATCTAACCTAGTTCTTACTTTTATTATAGTTCACTTCTATAAAGCCTTCTGAATGCATAAATTTGTCGTTTCCATTTTACATGGAAATTTTGTATACTTTAGAAAACCCGAAATAAGTTACATAAAAAATCTGCTTAGATTGCCTTCTTAACAACAGGAAATACAATTTTTCCTGCGGAATACCTGAAAGCAGTTACATGAAAACTTTGTTTTGTTTTGCACTCTAAACATTTTTCTGAACATAAAAATGTAAAAATAATTTTGCGGAAATATGCCATTTCCATTTTCAGAGGAAATTTTCATTTTAGACTTTAGAAAAGCTAAAACCTGTTACATACAAACTTTGTTTTGCTTTGCATTCTACACATTTTTCTGAACATAAAGATACAAAAATGTTCCTTCAGAAATTCGTCGGACATTTTGTAAACTTTAGCTGAAATATCATGTATCCACCAATTTTTTTTCCCTCTATAAAGCCTCCTGAATGCCGTAAATTAAAAAAATTCTTTACGCAAACTCTCCAATTTTATTTTGTCTATTTATTTTTAACCATTTCCTCCACTGAAATGTGGTACATTCCCAGCACATTTTTCTTTACTTCGATAAAGCCTTTTGAATGTGGAATTTAAAAATGTGATTTTATAACTTCAATAATTGCTTGTGGCCTTAAAGATGGTTTTAACGACGAACCTGGGCTAACCTAACACCTAACGGGATAGATCCACAGTGTAGGTTTTCTTTAAAAAAATCCTTGTTTTAATATATACCTCGATATATACTCAGAACTTTGGTAGCGCGCTACTGCGCGCTTTCTTTACAGCAATCCTAACCGATCCTAACTTAACCTAGTTCTCATTTTTATTATAGTTTACTTCTATAAAGTCTTCTAAAGGCACAAGTTAAAAAATTAATGATGGTTTTGTCTACGAACCTGAGCCAATCAAACTAAAATATCTATATGTATCTGATTTCCTAGGAAATTTAGAATAATGAGGAATTTCCGCAAAAACATTTTTGCATTTTTATGTTCAGAAAAATGTTTGGTAAGACAAACAAAGCAAAATTTCCATGTAGCTGATTTCAGGTATTCCAAAGTATAGAAATTTCCTTGGAAAATGAAAATAACAAATTTCTGCAGAAACATTTTTGCCTTTTTATGTTAAGAAAAATGTTCAGAATGCAAATCCAAGCAATTTTTTATGTAACTCATTTCAAGTATTCTAAAGTGTAAAAAATTTCCTCGGAATATGGAAATTAAAAATTTCCGCAGAAATATTTTGGCAATTTTATGTTCAGAAAAATGTATGGAGTGGCAAGCAAAGCAAAGTTTTCATGTAACTGATTTCAGGTCTACTAAAAAAAAAAGCTTCTAGAAGACATAAAACTAGTTGGTGTCCTTATAGCTGATTTCAGGTGCACGAAAGTTGATCCCAGTGATGTACAGAAGGAATAATGCAGAACACGCACTGGCGAAGATATACAGAAATACATAATTCTGCTGGCCCGAATAGGGTCAAATCCATGCAATGACTTTTAGAAAGGGATCAAACATGAAGTTAGTCAACGAGTCTAGCTCTAGTCAAAGGCTTAAAAAAATGCCTTTTTGGAAGGATAGTTTGGATAGAAATCTAAGGATTGGAACAATTTAGACACGTATTTTTTATGTTAATTAATGATATGCTAACAGGGTCAGAGACCTTTCTGATGGTTAGAATCAATAAAATATCCGGGTAGTTTTAAAAATAAAAATAAATCAAAGTATTTTATCTTGGGGATGTATTTTATCTTGGGGATTTCAAAACTAGATATACCAACAGATGCGTAGCCATCTGTCAGGGGGCGGAAAGGGCAACTATAATAGGGGCGCCAGAATGAAGTAATGCAACGGTAAAATAATATTTTTTGCGGACATCAAAAATACAGATTAACGCCTGGTAAAAACAAAGTGACTGCGCTCGCCCTTACTGAAAACAAAGCATTGCTTATCAAAAAAAAAGGCACCACCTAAAGAGGTTGGAAGAGGCAGAGTGCCCCCTTAGCCCCCACCTCGCTACGCCGCTGTATATCAGGCCATAACAAATGCATATAACATTTTAATATAAAATAAAATTTCGACATTAAAGCAACCACACCCGAGTAATAAAACACCATATATTTTACTCTAAAGAATAATGCAACATAAACCCGAAACTGGGTAGAAACAATTCGCACATTTAATATAAAACCAACTTATAAAAGTGATATAAGAACTGAAAATACGTCCGAGGCAAGCAAGTGCAATTCATAAAACTTTTATGGGAAATTTAATTTTCGTAATAAAAAGTTTAACGTAGCTGACGTAACGTGATGTTACATTTAAAACGAACAGTTTTACTAACGCAAACAAATAAATATTTTATTTACGCGAAATATGTTCACCTGTCTCAATTTGAGGAAATTTTAAAACTCCTTACTTTAGTTAAATAGAAACTTGGTGTGCTTCAGAGGTAAACATTACAAATACTCTATTTGTGTAATGGAGGATGAGTGTCTACGTTTTATAACTCATTAGAGACCCTATTGCCTTTCGTAGTTAGGCAACTAACAAATCAGAAGCCGGTAATCAGATGCATCTTACAATGATGCCAATTCCCCTCCCTAAAATCTCATAAGTCTAACTCATCACTCACTATACGTCATGGTTTGCCTGAGCTGGGAAATTAAATATACAAATGAACAAGGAGACGCCTTGGGGCGGTCTTCCTCTGGTTGTGGAGAGACGCGAGAAGGACGCGATGCTTTTTAATTAATTATTTTGTGTAAAATGTATATTTTAAACTGTCTGTCTTGCTCTGTTCGGCATAAGTGCACATGTAGTTGTCTGCTAATGCTATAGTTGTTTGTTTATTTTGCCTTTGTGGCATTATAATGTTCCAGCGAAGCATGTTGTATCCCTTAATTTAAGGTAAGCGATTTACTTTTAACTTAGGGCCTTGTTTTTCATTGTAAATATTATTTATACTCTTTACAGGGTCCTCCTACCCACCCCGTCCGGCTTTTTCTTTCGCATTTTCAGGTTTTCATCTTTTTGCCAATTATTTGCTTGGATCTGCATCCCTGAAAGGAAAGTTCCACATAATTTGGTAGAACACGTGCCACACGGCTTGTTTTGCTGATGTAGGTTTCCTGGGCTGAGCTATCCCTCTACAGTTATAGTTGAGGTTCCTGCAGCTTTTGGATTAAAGGCCAGTTTTTTCTATTTTTGTATGTAGAGTATACATATAGATATTAATTTATCTTCTAGTTCAACTGCATGAAATTTAAGCTCTTCAGGCACATTTCATGATATAAATGCTTTTTTTACTTAAAACTTCATATATATTCTTTTATTTATTAAAATTTATGTGCTACATATAGCTGATTACTAATGTAAAACCTGATCTGATTAATACAGTCTCAAGCAGTGCATACTAATCGACTAGACAATGTATATTTTGTACATATTCACATACATATAATTTCTTAATCAAAGAAATGGTATCTGAATTATTTAATTAATCCGGTGTTTTTTTAGGAAAGTTTCAATGCGTGCTATTTAATAAGAGTTGGTTATAACGTGTAATTTTATATTAAATTAATATTTGATTCTTATTATTAAAATTGTAATTGAATTATCATAGGAATAATTAAATAATTTAAAATAAAAACAGAAAAAAGGTAAAGTAAACAGACTGAGACTTATTTCAAATGTTTCTATTATCAGGTAATTTCAGAGTCAGGTTTGTCAGTTTCAGGGCTCTCTAAACTATGTACGTATTGCTGACACTGAGTGGCGTTCAAAATAAAGTATAAGAATTAAGTATTCCTAGTTCGTTTTCCACTATTGCCACCTGACGAAGAGCTACCGTTCGCACAACACTACAATAGCACAAGTTACAGCTTTTTGGGGAAAAGGCTGTATATAATCAGTTTTTCAGCTTTTGGGAAAGATACCATTTTAAGAGCGACCTTCTTTAAGTTTTGACGCATAGGGTGAGACAGGGGTATTTTGGATATAAAGTATTTTAGAAATTGTTTAGCTCAAAAGATAATTTCATGTGTTGGTTATGTTGGAAAAAGAGGAATTTACGGGGAGCTCATAATTTTTTTTGAAAAACGCTCGGACACGTCGATTTTATTTTCGAAGCGGACACTAAATTATCATTAATTCACGTTCATACCTGCAGCCCCCTAGGCTGGGGTGGCATCACCCCTAAAATTTTAAATGGAAAGGGGGTCGAGTGAAACCTCATTTTAAAGGTCTTTCGATTCACTCGAAAATTATTAAAATATGATGTACTTTAGTTCAGTAGTTTTAGAGATTTATTGATTGATTTAAAGCTTAAAGTAGATTTTTTTAATACATCAGATTAGTGGAGATCAATCAAAGCAAGAAATTTGCCAGCAAGTGGTGTAAAAATAACTAATGAGGATACTGATGATATTATTTAATGCATTTTTAACTCTTGCGTCGCTTACACAAGCATACGGAGTTCTTTAATTTTAGGGTTTAAAAAACTGCACAATAATAAATAATAAGAATGTACTTACGCGTCACTCAAGTAAATGTTGATAATGGCCACCTTCACTCTCCATGCAGTAATAGAGGTTTTGCTCGAAACGTTGCCGCACATTCTGCAATATTTCAGGAGTAATTTGAAGGCATTCATTTACAATTCTTTGTTGCAAATCTTGTAATGAAGATTGAGTCGCATAGATTGTGATCCCATAGAAAAAAATTCAGAGGTGATAAATCTGGCGATCTTGGGGGCCATTCAACAGAACTTCTTCTTCGAAACCATCGACCTGGAGACGTCTGATCTAAATATTGTTGAACAAATATTGCATAATATGGCGGGGCACCGTCCTATTGGAACATCAAACTATCCTCAACGTATCGCCGATCATTCTGATTTTCAATTATTGCTGTTAACGGTGGATCTATGGCGTCTTGTAATAATTGTAAATACATTTCACCTTACAAATTTCCAGGCAAGAAAAAAGGACCAACTATATGATCGCTAAAAATACCAGACCAAAATTTCATTTTTGTGGCTGTTTGGTGTGTAAGTACCTCATGATAAATTCTGAGATTAGAATCGGACCAATATCGCAGTTATGACGATTTACCACGTCGTTTAAGAAAAAAGAGCATTCAAATGTTGAATAGAAGGTATTCATCGTTTATAATTCGTTCGCTCATAACTTCACAATATTGTAAACGTCGATCAAAATTGTCTTCATTAAGTTCTTGTACAAGGTGTATTTTATACGGATGGAATCTATGGGCTTTAAGAATCCTTTGGATAATACGTCGACTAACACCAGACACAGTTTCCAATTGGCGGGTACTTAACATAGGATCTAGATAAACTTGCTCTGAAACCATCGTTTCCGCTCCTTCGTTCCTTATGGGATTTTAAATGTTGCTTTTTTTTATTCGCCAGTGATCCAAATTCCTGAAAGTTAGCCACAAGTTCCAGAACATATTTTCGATGTAGGTTGCTGTTCTCATGTCGCTCATTAAATATTTCAGATATTCTATTAGCGCACTGATTATTTCCGAAACATATTTCGATCATTTCATTCTTTTCTGCCGTGCTGTGTACCATGGTTAATTTAAAAAGCGTTAAAAGTAGTGGAGGCTATTCAGGTGAAGTAGGTGAAGTGCTACTTCACCTACTTAAAAATAAACAAGCAAACATCTAATTATATTTATTATATATCTCTTAAAATTTAAGTTTTTACATTCATTTATTCACCTAATTAGCAAAAAATAAACTGTATATCTCGAATAAATATTTCACTTGACTATTGGCGGCATGTCTTTTTAAAACTTTCAATCGAACTTTATTATAACAACTATAATAGTGGCGCAAACCGCTTCGACTTTGCTGGAGGTGCTATGTTTAGTTTACGATTTTCCTACTACGTTGCCATGACAACGCGTTCGCGATGACGTCGAGCACATAGAAGAACAATGTTAACCAGCGCGATAAAACGCTCTCGGTGAATTGCTAACGCAGTACACTACACCCACATGTCGTTCAGTTTGTGTTGGTTGTTTACTTTTATTTTCGCAGATTTCGCTGCAACCGTTAGTGTTTACTTGACTGTTTTGTATTATATTTATTTATGGTGTTGTTACAACTTTATTTGGCTCTGTTTCGTTTTCGATGCGCCACCCTGTATAAAAAAGGTTTAAGACTGAGATTTGCGTCAATTTGCTTTGCTTTAGACGTGGAAATTATTTCATAATCCATAGTCGAAGATAGGTATTATTTCTTTGTTTAGCACTATCCATATTCCACTCCGTGTTCTGCTACGTATAATTTCCTGTATTTTTATTTTAATTATAAATGTTTAACCTCTTCTAATTCACTGACGTAGACTGATATAGTTTTCCTGTTTTCAGGTAGGTGCAAATATATCACTGACTTTACCACTTTGAAAATAAATAAAATAAAAGTTTAGGCGAGACGACAGGTTTAAATAAATTACGTCAGTTTTCCCCTGCAAATTAATGCTGATACTAACAAACCTAAAATAACGGAGCACCACTAAGTGCAGAATCCGCAAAGAATAATGAACTATTTTATAAAATGTGCAGTGTACAGGCAGCAGAAGCGCATAATGGCTGCCAGCCCATGTCTAATCGTTTATCTAGCCTGATAAATTAATAATTCCGCTATATCAATTACAACATAGTTGCAAATTGGCAAAAGGTGCTGCGTTATTGTTTCCGCATTAGTTTATAGGCAGTGTCAAAAACACGGTGCTAACTTGGTTTAGATGGAAATTAATATTGTTGAGCCTGGCATAGTAGATTACCTTTTGCGATAGAGTTAACGTTGTTCGTTTTGTGTGAAATGTTTTTCCTTTAAGTAGTTGACAATAAATCCAAAATATGCTCTATTTGAAAACGAATATTGCACTGTAGAATTACAAATAAAACCATCCAATAGTAAAAGAAAAATATAGGTGCAAGGCTGATGTTTTATTGTTCATTAAAAAAAAAAACAATTTTATTTTTATACTATTGATTCCAAATCTTACACATATATCCTCCTTCGTTATCAGTAAGTGCATGAAACTCGTTCATGCACTTACTCGCCATAACAATAATTCGTTTATATATTTCTGTCGGTACAGAGCAGAAAACATTTGTTATGCGTTCTTTAAGACCATTAATGTCGCCAGATTTTATAATACCTATTTACGCGTTTTTTTAACCAAAACGCATAATCGTAAATCACACGGAGTCAAGTCCGGTGACCTGGCCGGCCGAAGCAACGGTTCAACTCTCCAATGTAGCATCTAAGTATATTCGGACGAGTAAGAAGTAGTGAAACAAACAATTTTTTAAGATAACTTCAAGTACATCTTTTTGAATTGGAAACAACAATGAAAATCTCCAACGTGTTCTCTTACTTTATTTTCTAATTACGAGTCCGAGACTAAACTAGTGTCGGTCTTTTTGGGTCATATAAAGAACATTTTGCCTATGCCATAAAATATAAATAAAATATTCTAATACATTTTTTAAAGTATATATATATATATATCAAAAAAACATTCTATGATATTTAATAACACTACATTTCTGTTGCCTACGTTGCCGTTTCGTAAAAGAAAAATATCATCCATTTTGAAACCATATTACCTCAAAAAACCAACATAAAAATAATAATATTCAAGCGTAAGCATCTCATTAGAGCTTCTTCAACCAACACCTTCCCTCATTACCACAAAGATAAGAGCTTTTCCTTGAAATTGCACCTAATATATCGCTGAAAGGAAAAGAGTTTTCGAATAGTGCAGATCGACGTTATATTAAAAAAGAAATATATGACTTTGGGGATTTAGAAGGCCAACAAAATAGGACTGTGCTTGAAAAGAAATACGCTTTAAAGCTTCGAAATGGTACAATTCCAAAAATAGTAGCTCTTAGAACTGCCACGAAGCGAATAAAAAATAATTATAATAATCCTAATGGTAATAAGGCAAATAATTCTTCAGTATGAGTCTCATTGCTGTTCTTTTTCGAGGAAAAGCCTTTACCTTTAAGACTTCCTTGGAGCATACACATGTACAAGGTGTCTAGTTTTCGACAGTTTTGCGGGATATCTCCATTATTGCAAATATCCAGGGTATCTGTAAAAACTGGTAATTATACAATTTTTTACGTTGAATCCAGTGGCGTAGTTAGATTCTTGCTGTGAGATACCATTTTCGAGATTTTAACCAAACATATATTTTTTAAATTGGACACCTTATGTATTTTTTAGCAGTTCGATGAGGCTCTTTCTAAGCAAATATATATTAAAGTTGGTCTTAATTTTTATGGTTTGCTACATACAGTGGAACGAAAACGAGTATGAAGCTGCCGACCTTTATTATAATCGGTAGGTACTACAAACTTATAAATATGCCATATTTTTATCCTAAGCGGTTTTGCATATTAACATGAGATATCCGAGAGAAGGCAGCTTTCCCCCGACATGTTTCCTTAATTAAGAATTAAGAATAATTTAACAACTTATGGAGCGCTTATCCGGCCACGACCAAAATCCTACAATAAGAGAATTTGATGAGATTAATGTTGCAACCCGTTTCGAGGCGACATACCTTCAGTTTCGTATAGAGCTATCGAAGTCGAAGTTATAGTGATCAAGTCTCGAGCACAAAGTATAGTAAAAAAATTTTTTTTTTCAGTATAGTATATATACTATATATAAGTAAATATCGTTCAGCATTTGCATCCTGGGGATGCCGACCGACGTCTAAATTTTTGTAATTGGTTTGCAATGAAAATTAGAGACAATGTAAATTTTGCAAGTTTGGATTTCCACTGGTCCGATGAGGTACCCTTCTCAAGTGGGGGTATCTTCAATAGACATAATACCATATACTAGCATCAAGAAAATCACCACTTAATATTTAAGCGGGAATAACATGGACGGTTCGGTTTCAGTGTTGCACGTTTTATTTTGAGAACGTAACTGATTTACAGAATTTACGAAATAAGCCTTATAGGAGGCCGTTACTTGGAGATACTGCAGGATTAGTACCTGAATTATCCGATAATGTTCCCGTTGCTCAGTTAAATAATATCTACTTCCATCAAGATGGCACACCTGCCCATAATTCTCAAATAAGGCCCGTTTTTGGAAAATGGAGAGGAACTTACGGACCTGTCAGGTGGCCACCGTGATCACCGAATTTTTCGGTGCTGGACTTTTTTTATGGGGTTACATACAAAGTAAAATATATAAAATTTGATATCGCACCATGGAAAAACTGCGTGAAGTCACCACAACCCATTTCAAAGCTTACGAGGACGATCAATAATACTTTTAAATGCCCTAAAACGAATAACGAAAATGTGCATTTTCAGCAATTTTTGTTAATATTATAATAAACAAATATGGATTTATTTAGGTATATTATAAAGAGTTTATTATACCTTTGTGGTGTTGTATTAAGTTTTTTTTGTTGGTTTGTAATGTATTGAATAATTATTGTTTAATCTAAACTTGGTTAAATTGTCAAAATAAATTTCAAGTATAAGTAGGCGTCACTACTGTAACACATTTGTTTTAATTAATTATAGATTGAAATTCACGGCACACTACGAAATCTAGAAAAATATTTGAAAATCTTTATTAAATGATTATCAATAAAGATAAACACCAACTGTTATATATTTCAAAAGTTTAGAAAGAGCCCCATCGAACTGCTAAAAATATATAGGGAGTCCCATTAAAAAAAAAATGCACGTTTGGTTAATATCTCAAAAATGGTAATTTACAGCAAAAATTGATTACGTCACTGGATTCTACGTAAAAAATTGTATAATAACCAGTCTTTACCTTTTCGCTAAGTTAAATGAAACCGAAATGCGATATTTTTAAATTCACCCTGTATATCAAATATCCGAGATACTACGCAAAAGTGTCGACAATTGGACACCCTATATATACCTAAATATCGTATTAGAAATTGGTGATAATGGATTTGTCCCTAGACGAACATGGGTTGTTGTTATGGTATTAATATCAACAAAAAGGACTATAGACTTCCTAAAACTAAGGGCTTTATAACATAGGTATCAGAAATTACTTACATCAACTTGCAATTTCCATAAACATGTCTTAACACTAATCGGTATCTTAAAATACAAGAATCTAGCAAAAAAAGTGAATTTGTTAATTGCTGATCAAGTATCATCCAAGAAATGTCGTGAAAAATGATCACTCTAAATTGTACTATCATAGAAAGATAAGAATTGAACTATTGACCAGAGTAGGTTCATACAAAAACAAAAATCTGTTAGCAATTCCACTTAATAGCAATGTCTAGACAAAGTATGAAATAAACGTAAACAAATAAACAAGCAAGTAAAAAACTGGAAATAGAATAGAAAACGATTTTTCACGTGAATAAAATCGTAAACGTTTTTCAATTAGTTCAAAATTCTAGAGTTAAAAGAAGGTCTGAGTCTTAACCCTATATGAAAAACTGTGAGTCCAAGAGCTGTTAAACATTTTTGGGTGGGTATTTGAGGCTCAACTAGGCCTAAAAGGACCTCACTCCACTTCTTACGAAGCCGGCCCGTCCTTCTAATGAAGGAGAGCATCTTGCCCCAGTCCAGATGTTGTATTTTATCCCTAGAGAGGGACTCAACGCCGAAAGTATTCCAGCATAGTGTTGTCCATCTTTCACACGTGCCAACAAGATTGTTTACTTATATCCAGGCAGCGTTCTGGGCCCGAGAATTAGAGCGTCGATCCGCTTCTGGCCAACTCATCCGCTTTCTCATTGCCTTCGACAACACTATGCCCAGGGACCCACTTTAATCTCACCACCTTTGTTGTTGCTAACTCACATTTGAGGCATCAAACTTTCTCGTGAAAAATGCACATACAATTATTAGATTTGCATTAAAATTATCCAGACATTGAACTAAAAAGTACGATAAATTAAAAAAAAAAACAGTTCCCGCTTTCTTTTTTTTCATTATTATATATATATATATATATATATATATATATATATATATATATATATATATATATATATATATATAATGATCTAATAATTTCATTGCATTTTTCAAGAAAAGTTTAGACACCCTCCACCCAGAAGCAATGCCTACAATGTGTCCAAAAAAGTATGCAACAAATGGGAAACTTTTTTGTTATTCATTTCTTAGAATATTTTGTTCTTGATAAAAGTTGGTGCTCGAAGACAAAAGAATTTTGATAGTATTAAACTTTAGGTCAGATATATAGGGTGTTCAAAAAATACGAAAAAAAAAACTATAAATTTTAAAAAATAAAATGGCAATTTAAAAGGCAACAAGAAATCATAAATTAAAGTTAAATTTTTCCACATAAGTTATAGCGATTTTTTCGGTGTCTGACCTTAAATGTCTCCTTCCTTAACTAGTACTAATATATAACTAACACATTTTATTTTTTGAAATTTTAGTTCCTAAAATTCACTTTTTCAAATTTTTTGACCACCATGTATATCTGATCTGAAATTCAGTACTGTCAAAACTATTTTTTCTTTAAGCACTGAGTTTTATCAACAAAAAAATTTTCTGAGAAATAAATAATAAGTTTCCCATTGACACACTGGGTTGGCTATGCCCCACAACCGTTCAGTCAGGTCTTCGATTTTGTATTCAGACATTACTAAAGAAATCTCAGAAAAAAATGATACACAAAAATGTTTAACAGCACTCCCACTATAAGTCTTCTCAGCCCTGGTCAAGAATATTATGGTTCTTGGAATTACGCGTGCCAAAATAAAGTTATCTTTCGACTGCTCACTCAATGAGCTCTGAGAGATTTAACAATTTAGATTAAGTTAAATTCTAATGTTGAAATAACTGAAGAAAATTTCGTTGCTTTTGAATCCGAATTGCGAGTTAAAATATTATTATAAAGTTTAAGGAATTAACGCTACGTTACCTGTTTACCGTTAATTGGTGCTGCTTCTCTTTGCCACCATTTTTCGCAAGTTCAGCCGACCATTCGCAAAATACAAAAGTTTGCTTAAAGGTGAAGCGAACAGTAATTTTCGGGCACGTTGCGAGTTTACTTTGGCATGTTTAGGGTTAATTGCAGAGAGTGTTTACGACGCATGGATTGCGCCTTTGAAACGGCTAATTGGAGTATTCAGGAGGGTTGCAACGGAGTTGCAAGTAAAGAGACGTAATATACAGGGTGGGAAGAATATGTGGGGGTTAAAATTTTCATAAGGAGAGGCAATAAAAACTTTTCAAATTGTATAAGAAATACAAAAATGAAATTAAATGTTGTAGCAATTTAAGGACTTAAACAAGTTGTTTACATCCAGAGCCGCAAAGAACTTTAGTTACTTTTACTAACTTCTGATATACTTGCCTGATATATTTATTTGTAATCAGTTGTCAGTTTGATCAAAAGTTCTGTTAAATATTTAAAATTTTATTCTATTCTTGGAAATCACCTAAAATAAAGAAATCAGTTAAATGTCAAAGTTGCACTTGTGTTATTGCAAAAGTTCTTGCATACATGTCTAGAAGCGTACTTGTGTAAATTAAGCTTAAAAATTCCTGGAATCTGTCTTTTACACGGTCTTTTGATAAGAAAAATCTAGGTCGTGTTTTTTTAGACTTGCCGAAAGAAAGATTGTATTTTATTTATGAAAAGTCTTAACTGAGGAATTATTCTACATGTTGAAACAAAAAGGGAGGCCCAAATGTTTAAAAAATTCAACGTAAAAATATCGTGTTACCTAAATGTGATATAGTGAAATGTGAAACTACTTATTCAATTATTTTAAATTATGCCCAACAATCAAATGTGGCATAGGTAGAGACTGGTAAAATATTGGTAAGAATCCAGTATGGTGGAACAAATTGGCGCCCAATAAAAATATTTCAAAAAATATATGTACTTGGTCATCCTTTATATTTCGCCACCCATTTTCAGTGTTTATTTTTTGCAGATAAAAAAATAAACAGAAGAGAGTTGTATGGATTTCAGGGAACTTCAAATTTTGAATATACAGGGTGAGTTAGATACTAGTAGCGTACCACATTTTGGTTTTTTAAAATGAAATGCCTTGTATATTTTTGATTTTTTAGATTCTTCTTATTATTCCCTTTCCAAAAATGTGTGATATGTCTATATTTGGATCGGTAGTTTTTGAGCTATTCGACTTCAAAATGATTAATGTGATTATAAAGTAAAGAAATTTTTTTATTATGAACAATAAATACCTAATAAATGAAAATGTATGGAATGAAAGAAAAAATTACAAACAAAATTAAAACCCATGAATTCTAGTTATTCATATGTTCTTTTTGGTTGACGAACCAATATTTTGTAACAATTTGCGATTAATGCAGTTAAAACTAAAATCAGAGTGATTTTCGTTTAATCTTACAATTTCTTCCCTAATTCTCTGTTCCAAATGAGCTGTATTTTCGGGTCCATTGTAATAAATTTTTTTTCAGATAACCTCACAGAAATACGTCAAGGGGCATCAGGTCTGGACTGTTTGCTGGCCATCTTATATGTCCATTTCGTCCAATCCACAGATCATAGTTCCGATTCAAAAATTGAGTAGCATTTAAAACATTGTGCGCTGGAGCGCTAGCCTGCTGCCAGATGAAAGCAAATCTCTGATTTAAAGTAATGCTATCTAACTGCTGTTCTATATCATTTTCCAGATATTGGAGATATCTGCGCCAGTAAGACTTTTACGGAAAACGATTGGACCGATAACTTTATTTTTTTTTAATGCCACACCAAACATTTAAACTTTGTCGTCCTTTAATTTTGACTACTTGAATTTTGTGAAGATTGTTTGTCGCCCAGAAATGTTTATTGCGACGATTAAACATACCATTAGTAGTAAATGTAGCTTCATCGGTAAAAAGTACATTGTGTAAAAAGAGCGGATTTAACAAACATCTACTTAAAATTGGTTGACAAAAGATTAATCTTTGTCGTTTATGTTCTTCAGTTAAACCATGAACGGGTAGAAATTTATATGGGTGATAATTATAACGATAAGGAGCTTGTTAAATTTGCCAAATGATTTTTGAAAATAAATCGCTGCATTAGTAATTGATCGTTCAGGGTTTTCTGCAATAAAATGAACCAGATATAGTCCTAAGTATATAGAAAACTAACAACAATAATTTACCCATAAAGGTAAATAACTCTTAAGTCAAAGATGTTGTTTGGATTTGCAGTTCTTTTTCTTCTATTTAAACTTTTGGTATCTTCAAATTTGTTTAATATATATCTTATTGTGCTTCGTGTTGGGCGGTTCTACCGGGAAATTCGGGTTTCTATTATTGACATAATATAAGCGTATTATATTTAATTTGTCTTCAATGGAAACTAACACAGACAAGTTAAATGATAGGGAAAATCTGACAATGTCAGTACAGTAATGTAAATTAACTAGGATAAGAGGGAATTTTAAAGTCGAATATCTCAAAAACTACCGATCCAAGTATAGACATATCACACATTTTTGGAAAGGGAATAATAAGCACAATCTGAAAAAACAAAAATATACACGGCATTTCATTCAAAAAACCAAAATTTGGTACGCTACTATTTTCTGATTCACCCTGCATATTCAAAATTATTTTTTTTCTAGGAGGTTCCATGAAATCCATACAACTTTTGTATTTATTATTTTTTTTATCTACAAAAACAAATCCTGAAAATGGGTGGCAAAATATAAATGATGACCCTGTATATGTATTACTAAATGAACATGTGCAGAATAAAATTATGTCACAGAGCATTATTCCTAATAAAAGAAGAAATTCATAACGAGGGAAGTTGCGGGTAAAGGAAATTTACCGATTTTTAAATTTCTGAATCAATTTTCTCTTATTACGCCGAAAATTTACATATGTCATTTTGTAACGTAGTTGGGTAACAAACCTACTAAAAGTTGGTGTTAAACAGAATTTTCACTTTTCTTTTAATTTTAAACTGCTAAAAAATCGTATTTAAGAGAGACATCAATGCATCGATCCCCAATTTAATACAATCTGTGTAGTACGCTCTAATGGAAAGTAAATAGTTCATTAAAATACTGGTTGTACGTATCAGTTAACTAACCGGCTTAAGTTACTTTCATTTAAAATGTCACACGGATATTATTTATTTTATCGACCACAACATTTATATAACACACGAGATTTTCATGCTCGGTTATATCCAATGACTTATTCTTAAATTTACATTTCTGTCTTAGATTCGGAAGAAAAATAACACGTGATTTATGTTTTATGTACGGGGTCACGAAGGCCATTAAGTTTACTAAATGGTCTGGCACTCGGTCTGGCATAATTATTCGGGCAATTCTGAATTCGATTACCATAAAATAGAACAAAAAAATGCGTCCAGTGCGCCATTAATATTTAAAAGCGTTGTACCCTTTTCGTTCCGGATTTAAGGCATATACTGCACCAAATTAATGTGCTTCCAACATAAAAGAAATTAGAAAACCCTAGCATTCGTTCGCTGACTGTCAAAACGTCATAGGTGAGAGAGATGAAGGTAAAATATGGCTGCCACAAGCGTAGCTAGAAATATTTTTATTGTGGCGGGTGAGTTGGGGGAACTCTTGCAGTGCCCAGATATCATGGAGTAAAGATGCCTCGTACAATGGAAGGCGAAACGTCGGACAGTAATTCCAAATTGGTACGGACTAATCCCAAGACATATGATTTCTTAAGAGTGAAAGTTTCCGTTCTATGTATCCATCCATTAAAAATATTAATTACTTGTCAGGCTTTTTTAAACACTACCTCTCCAAAGAAGTACATAAAAATTGTTAAAGGACAAGTTATAAAATCTTTCTTTTAGCCTAAAATATAAAAACCTAAAGAAGAAAATTAATAATAAAGCGAACTTACTTATTTAAAAATATTTTAAAACCTAATAGGATAAAAAAAAATATAAAATAATCAAAAACATATAAAATATATGTGATAAAACTGAAAAAATCAGTAACGAGTAGTTTTCTTTATCAAATAAAATGAAAAATATCAAATAACTTTCGTATACTGAAAACGTGATTGAGTTTATAAATTTTCTTGCTCTTAATCAGTTTAATAATATTCTGAACTTAAATGGTACAATACTTGATTTGCTCAAACATCAAATGCAATGTTAGCAGGGAGGGATCTCCTTTGGTCGAGGAGGACAGTCATCATCAGCAAATCCCCCCCCCCCCTGTATGAAAAGGTGTAGATTGTTCAGTTAAATAATTTCAATAGGGCATGATTTCATAGGACTGAATTTGCTAGATACGTGTGACCTAAAGCAGTTATTCAAAAGAGAATGTTTCCTATATGGTTTACTTCAGATATTATTAAAAGTATAAATAAAAAATATAGAAAATACAGTCAGAAAACCATTGGCGTCATTAGAATAAACTAAGATGTGATATCAAGACCAAAATCAATACAGCATATAAAAATCATATCTCTAAAGTTAAGAATTCTATTTTAGATGATACATCAACTTTTTGGTCATTTATTAATGCAAAGAAATCGTCTACTTCTTTGGCAGAGGTTCTCAAGCTCAATGATATGCAGTACTCGATTCCTAATGAGGTTACAAGAGCTTTTACAGACTTTTTTTTAGCTTTTTAGATCTTGACAAAGTTTTTGAACAGACGATAATGTCTGCACTAAAAAGGCTCAAAAATAGAAGTCCCGATAATATTCCTTGCTCCTTGGTCACAGGCTGTGCCTCGGCATTATTAAAACCATTGCCATATATTTTTAATCTGTCTCTAAAAGCCTGTAAGTTTCTGAAGATATTGAGAAGCTAGAATCACTCCGGTGTTTAAAAATTGCGATTTACATGAAATGTCCAACTATCGACCAGTTTCTATATTGTCTACGTTTGCAAAGGTTTTTGAAATATCTATATATGAGTTCCTCTTTGTTGAGGTTAAGAATACTATTTCACTGAATCACCATAGCTTTTTTAACGGTCGCAGTACCATTAGCAATTTAGTTTGCTTTGCCTAATTCACTGGCAATGCTTTGGATAATTATATGCAAGTTGATGTAACCTATAACGATTTCTCTAAGGCTTTTGACCGAGTTGACCATCCCATATTTTTACAGAAACTGGCTTGTGGTTCAGTAACAAATTAGTATTATTTTTTAACTCCTACCTAAGTCGTATTTAATATGTCGAGATTCAAGGGCACAAATCTTATAGATTCAGAGCCATAAATGATACCCCACAGGGTTTATAAATGACATTTGTAAAAGCATTTCAAGCGAAATATTGCGAACGATGAAGATGTTTTGGGTCATTAAAAGACCCAAATCATTGCATTGCCTTACAAAGGGATTTGTATTTGGTAAAGAACTGGTGTGATTGAAAAAATTTGCCGCTAAATACTGAAAAGTGTTTTTATATGACTTATTAAAAAAACTCTTCATTTTCGATATGTGCTTGGTAATTCCGAAGTTGCACATTATAACACCTTTAAAGAGCTTGGAATATTTCTGGATCCCAAGCTCTCATTCTCTCAACATATTGATAAGGTTTACAAAAGAGCCATGAAAATCTTTTGTTATGCGTAACTCATGTAAAAGGAATAAAAGCTTAACATTTTAGTTATGTGAAGTCACGTCTTGAATATGGTTTGATTATATGGAATCCAATCTATAACAAATATATCGATATTAAAGGAAATTTGTATAACTATTTCCCCCTATATTATATTATATATTATATTATCCCCCTATAGGCATTGAACAAAATGATCTTCTAGCAAGATTTCTGATACCATGATTGAAAAGCCATAGACACTACCTTTCAATTCAGTTTCTATTTAAATTATGTAGATTCCTTACTGACTGCCTTAAACTATTATTTAGAATGCAGAATCTGTATTAATGTTTCTATATAGTAGTTCAGAATGGGAATATAACTTCATTGTATTGGTTTATTGCCCTTTAACTGTTTTGATTGTTTTAAACTTGCTTCTTAATTTGCTGTTTATAATTTATTGTGTCATATTGTGTTGTAAATGGATGATTATTTTGCTTGACAATAAAGATTATTATTATTGTCACTACTCATATGAGAATGAGCATGTATCTAAGTGTGACAAATGTATTAACTTTTTTGTAAAAAACGCAAATGTTTACTGTTTATACAGTGAGCACATAATTCAATTATAAATATTGGAGTGATGATTGTTTGAGCAGGTATTCTGGGTGACCATATCATAGTTCCCATATTTTTGGAAAGAAATTTACACGGCCCCATATCTTCTAATCCTACAGGATACCATCACACCACTTATTGTGGCTCAAAACCCTCGTGAGGTCCACTTTGGCATTACATTTCAACAAGACGGTGCCCTGCCACATTATTTTAGAAACACTAGAAACTACTTGGATTCAACCTATCCGACAAAGTGAGCAGCTCGCTCACCAGATCTTACACCACTTGATTATTTTCTATGGAGCTGTGTGAAATCTCAAGCTTTCAAAATAGCTCCTGATTATCTGGACGAATTGCGTGAATGTATCATCGATGTGTGTGTAGGAATAAATTCTGAAACTTTCCATAATTTTCCTCCTTCACTTAGTATGGAGTATTGACATTAGTAACCTAAGTATATTAATGATTCCATTACGAAACATTGTTATTGGTCATCATTTGAGAATTGCTGAATCAAAGGTTTTAAAAATCGTGGTTTGAATTAAGAATAAAAAGACCTTTAAAACGATGTATCACTCGATCCCTCCTCTCTTCCAGTTTCGAAAGTGCGCCCGGTGATTTTCTTGACAGTTAACGTTGTCATTTTTTTTTTAAATGGAAAATTTACTTATATATTATCGTTTTAAATTTCGTTGCAATATACAGATCAGTTCAAAAGTTAGACGGGGGCGACGGACTTTATGTCCTGAATGAATGATAATAAAGTTTGTAATTTTTCACTTCCCTGGATAAACGAATCGAATGGTTTCATTACCATGAGTATTGCTTCTAAATACGTTTAATAAATTTAATATTTCAAGATCAAAAATTGTTTGCATCGTATATTATTGGAAAATTTCAAAACAATTTTTTCGTCTCAGAAACCTTTTTTTATAGCAACGAGACTCGAGCAGTTTATATTAACTACAGCTCCCGCTTATACGAACAAAACAAAATTATGCAGAGCAGAAAAAGTAATATTCCATAACGGTTGCCCGCCGTTTCTAAATGTTGTCGTTCTTTAGTTTAATAGTGAAAACTAGAACGCTGGAGATCCGAAATTTATATGCTCCGAATATAATTGTTCTACTTTGTTATTCAAATTCTTTTAAGTGTTTAAAAACGAGTAGTATTAAAGAACCGGCACAATATACGCCAAGATTTAGGAGAATTCATTTATAACCATTTTTTTAAAGATTTATGGTATCGTACTTGTAGTTTTTTTACCTTTTATGAGTAGACCACGAAGGCTGAAGGCCTAAGTACCAGGTATCGTGGTTGCTGTAAGTGAAGACAGGAAAAGGTGATTGCTGCGAGATTTAAATACTTGCAGATACTTGAAGAAGAGAGAAAGGCATTTGCTGGTATCACATTCTATAATCGGAACACTCTCAAAGAGCGAACAAAATGGGAGGTCCTTGGTCTTTGCAGTTGGACGGGATGATTGTGGGGCGATGCTCGTATTTCCCCATCAGGAATGATTATGCTCAACGATGCTCTAGTGATGTAAGCTTCCCTGTGATTTTTGGGTCATCAATCAGGCGAATAGGACAAAACATAACAATAGATACATATAATTTTGAAGGAGTTGAAAGTTTTAAATATCTCGGAGTTACGATTACCGTGGACGACATCACTGAGGAGATAAAAGAAAGAGTTCAATCTGCAAGCAGATGTCTGTATTCCCTTAGCATTATTTTCAGGTCAAAAACTGTGACTAAGGCGTATAAATCGACAATGACAATGGCAAACGAAGAAAAACTTAGGCGCTTTGAAAGAATCGAAAGATCGAAAGGCTATATGGAGGGAATGACATTCTCGAAGAAATTAAATCTCAACGTTAAGATGGGCAGGACACGTTCAGAGACACCCCGACGACAGGCTTGTTAAATTATTATGGGAAGAGGTATTGGCCGGAAAAAGATCCTTGGAGCGCCCACGTCTTCGATGGAGAGGCAATATAAGATCAGACCTCTCTACTATGGACATACCATTCGATCTAACCCTAATGGATGATCGTACCAGATGGAGGCAAATCGTGTAGGCACCCAAGACTCACCCAGGGTTGTAGCGCTATGAATACGAACAGGGTTTTCCCGTATATTTTTCCACCCACCTAGAGAGTTTATTTGAATAGATACGGAAATGTCATAAATACAAAAGTTGTTGGGTTTTTTATGAAGATTTATATCATTAACACGAAAATATTATTGGAAATGTCAAATTTTGACAGTTGTCAGTTTTTTTAAACGAAACACCCCGTATATTAAATCATAATTTGCGCTAAGACATAGTGAGCCATGGTCAAGACAATTGCAATGAACGACGCCTTTTTGAAACATCGTTAAGCAATTGAATGAAAGAAAAACATGAAAAGTTAGAATAGTGGAAAGAAACATTACCATAAAAAATCAACAGTATAAAGTAGGTAAATAATAATATTAGCTTAAAGAACTAAGTTTTGGTTTTCTATATAGCCTGCTTGGTTTATAATGCATTTCTGAATATTTCTTCTAAATTTTCTGTGCATGGATGCGTAGATAAAATAAGGTAATTGGGTATTTAAATCGTCGATTGTTTGGACTATATTTTGCTCTAAAGCTTGGATGGTTCTTGGCCTATCGTAGTAACTCTTGTTTTTCAGATAACCCCACGAAAATATGTCCAATGGAGGGAGATCGGGACTGTTTGTTGGCCATCTTAATGGTCCACGTCTTCCATCCATGGTCCATGTTGCCATATCAAATTAAGATATGAATTAATCGGTAGTTGTTCTAAATGCCCTTCGATTTCGTTTTCTAATAACCCCTGATACCTTTGTCCGGTTAAATTCCCATTTAAAAATATAGGTCCAATAACATGATTGTTAAGAAAGCCACACCAAACATGTAGGGATCTTCTTCCCTGAATTTTGACCGCCTGAAGAGCTCGCGAGTTTTCTTTTGACCAAAAATGCTTATTTCTCCGGTTAAACATGCCTCCAGTGGTAAATGTTGCCTCGTCAATGAAAATTATGTTTGACAGATTTAGTTGGTTCATCATAACACGTCTTTCTATTTCTTGGCAGAAGTGTAATCGGTCTATTTTATTTTGATCGGTTAATTCTTGAGTAGGTAAAAATTTATATGGCTTATATTTATAATGTTTTAGAACTGAGTGGATTTTATGCCATGATTTGTTTAAAAAAGTGGCTGCATCGGGAATTGAGCACTCAGAATTTTCTAAAACAAGAATAAATAAGATACATAAATTACTAGAACATCCTTGCAAAAGTTCACCGATGTTCACTTTGCAGAGCATCTTCCGACCTCATTAGGTAACATTTTCGTTTTTCCGCGAATATGTGGGAATCGAGCAAATCTAGATCAATTTTATCTATTATCATTATTGTAGATCTTAGTGAGCTGTACAATTTTTTTATTTTGTCATTTTTTTCGTTAACCACACATTTTCTGTAAATCTATTCGACTCAAGTGGTAAACACGTTTTTTTTTATTAGTCAATTTTTCCTCATTAAGATTTCGTTACATATAGGAAGCTACACAATCCGGTTTATAGGGTCCTGCCCCTTCCGGTTCCCAGTTTTCATTCGCGTCTATTTATCCATGTTCCTGGACGCAAATTTGTTTCGGACATTGCATTCTGAACTCCGCTAATCCAAGTGATCTTTGGCTTCCTTTCCTTCTTTCAGAGGGTTGCCATTCCATAATTTGTTTGGGTAACCTATTCATTGTCGTGTCGAAGTATTTGATTGCTGTAACTAATGTAGTGATTAAATCTTAGACAGTTACGTAGCCTGCAATAGAGGCACCGAAACGTTGGTAATAAATAAGATTTAAGCAGAACTACCGTCCGTTATTCCCGAAAAAATTTCAACCTAATTAGGTACTTATTTAAAAAAAAAATATATAAACTAAAAAACAAAAATTATTTATATTTATATGAAAATACTAAACTTTTAAAATATACTTATAATTTTCGTATTTGTTGTTTTTCAATAGAAATTATAAAAATGTATTATATTCATCTTAAAATTTATTCACTATCAAAATAAGAGAGTTCAATGAGATCTGCAAAAACGTTACTAATCTTCCCTAAATTCGAATGGAAAATGTCCAAAAATCATCATCAAATGTCCACAGCTCAACAAGATCTACAAGAATGATAATCGGTGAAATTTGTCTATCTTTGTTCAATTCCCTTCAAATTCACGAAAAACAAAAAAAAAATTTTGGCGTGCTTTTGCAAAAATAATCGATTCATCATGACCTATCGAATCGATACATACCACATTTGCACGGTTAACTTAACTTTGCCACTCAGGTTGTAACTTCGAGGGCGGGCTGCAAGCCTTTTAAAAAATTTGGTAACAACTTCTTTACTTTAATAGTGAAAACTAGAACGCTGGACATCCGAAATTTATATGCTCCGAATATAATTATTCTACTTTGTTATTCAAATTATTTGAAGTGTTTGAAAAAACACGAGTATTATTAACGAACCAGAACAATATATACAGGATTTAGGAGAACTTATTCACGACTTTTTTTCTTAAAGATTTATGACCTCACTTGTAGTTGGCATTGGCATATATTTATTTACGTGGAAAATTTGGTAAACACAATTTGAAATTTCGGCGAAAACAACGGGTAAACAGCCATAACCTTGCACATGCATAAATAATGAAGTAATTGAGTTAATTCGTAGAATTAAAGTGGTTATAACAAATTTGTCGTTATATTTTTAGGTCCACCTACGGTTTTAATACACTATATAGGGTGAAAAGTAAAATTACTACAAATATTTTAACGTGAAAATAAGAGCCATTTTAATAAAAAAAAAAACTTATATAACAGAAACTTATTACTTAACCATTTTTGAGAAAGAAAAGGGTAAATATGTTATGAGTGACCCTTATTTAAGATTACAGAATTATGCACGATAGAAAGAAACCCACAAACAAAACAAACAAACAAACAAACAAAAGTATGCTTTATTGCCGCAGAAAAATTCTACAATTTTATGGACAAAGCAAAATATACCTAAAAATAAGACATATCAAAACATTAATCGAAAATAATTTCGACAGGTCAGTGCTTTTTTTTTTAAAAATGTAAATTATCAATTTACCAAATCGTAAAACACACGTTAGAATATAGCATAACATTGCAAACAGTAAATGAATCATGATAACCTTATAAAAGTAAACAAACACACATATACGAGGTGAATAATTTCGATGACATTGAAATCAAAATTGCAACTATGCGACCTTAAACTCTATGTTATTATAGTTATACAAATAATTGTGATGTTAAACAGAAGGTATATTGAACTAGTGTAGAATGTAGTATACAAAAAGAATTAAATTGTTTTTAATCCAATACCTAACAAAAATAATTAAGTTTTAAGTGAATGTTCGACAGTTCTTTTCCCTATATAATGATTTACAAAATTCTATGCTATGAGTTAGGACATGACTCACAAAAGATTTAAGTAAACAAGCGAGTTTAGTGACAATTTAAAGAGACTTACTCACTGAAAAAAAAATCATTAACGCTGTAAAATGGTCTCTCAATGAGGTATGCTTTGGTGATTTTTCGAAATTGTGCAAGCATAGGGATAGATTTTAAATGTACTGGCAGATTGTTGTAAAGTTTTATGGCGTTGTAAATAATTGATTTTTTTATTAATTCTGTGGAAGGAATGGGAAGATAAATATCATGCCTAGAGTTTCTGGTAGGGTATACATGTTGTGGCCTTTCTGGGAGGGTGTTTATATGTTTTCTCAGCAAACATACCGTTTCCAAAATAAATAATGCAGGAAGTGTTAAGATTTCATGTTTTTTGAAATAGTATTGGCAGTGAGCTCTATTATTTAGACCAAACAAATAACGAATGGCTCTCTTTTGAAGCATAAAAATACTACGAAATTGCTCGGTGGTACAGCAGCCCCAAAAGGGAAGGCCATAGCGGAGGTGGGATTCAAATAAAGAGAAATAAGTAAGTCTGGCAGAAGGAACGTCTAGTTCTTTTGAAACTGATCGAATGGCGAAGCAGGCGGTAGAAAGTTTTTTAGTTAAGGTGTCAATATGATTAGACCATTTTAGGTTGCTATTTATATTTAAAACCAGGAATTTAACCGACTCTACGTATTCAATATTGCTGTTATGTACCTGAAGTGGTTGTAAAGTTCCCTTATAAGATAACGCCACCGTTTTATCGACGTTAAAACAAAGCATATTGGAATCGGACCAAGCCTTAATTATAACCAAGTCTTTGGAGATACTAGAGTGTAAAGACGTTGTATCAAAATCACTCCATGTTATGCTTGTGTCATCAGCAAAAAGGGAGATTCTTCCATTAATTTTAAGGTTCGTGATATCATTAATGTATAACAAAAAAAGAATAGGTCCCAAGACTGAACCTTGAGGAACTCCACTTGTAATCAACTTACAATCAGAATCGGAACCATTAGCCCTTACAAGTTGTTGCCTTTTTCCAAGATAAGATTTGAACCAATTTAAAGAAGTACCACGAATTCCATAAAAATGTAGTTTGTTTATCAGAATTTCATGACTAACACAATCAAAGGCTTTCGCATAGTCACAAAAAACTGAGGCAGTTGGGTGGTTGTTATTGAGAGATGAGTAGACGCCTCTAAGCAACGTGAACATGGCGTCACTGGTGCACTTGTTGGGTAGAAATCCGAACTGCTCCGGGGATATTATCTGATGTTTCAGGAGAAATGGCATAAGACGGTTCTTCAGTAGCCTTTCGATGATTTTTGATAGCACTGGTAGTAGTGCAATTGGGCGATAATTGCAAGAGTTAGTTTTTTCGCCGCCTTTATGAAGTGGAATAATTATAGCTGTTTTAAGGCAATCAGGGAATACACCTTTTATAAAGGACTCATTTATTAATGTTGTAAGGGCCTCTATGACTGGGAGTGGCAAGTTCAGGAATATTCTAATTGATAGGCCATCAGTGCTACACGAAGATTTACTTTTGATATTATGTATTACCTTCAATAGTTCAGTGTTGCTAACGGGACTTAAGAAAAAGCTATCAGCTAAATTTTTTGAAGGAGGGAGAAACGAAAGAGGGTCCAAACTTGGCGAGATACTAGAGGTAACATTTTTGCTTACATTAATAAAATAATCATTTAGATCATTAGCCCCTGGCAAGATCTGAGTCACAGGGTTTGATTTGTTTCTGAGGTTATTGATGATGGACCAGGTTTCTTTTGAAACGTTATTAGAGTTTGTTAGACGTTTTCGGTAGTGTAATTTTTTTGCTGACTTAATAAGAGTAGTGTAGATCCTCCTATAATTAGAGATATAGTCGAGAATAAGAAAGGAGTCGGTGAATTTTTTTATATAAGAGAGCGAGCGCATATTTTTAGCAGAAATTCGTATTCCTTTCGTGGTCCACGGTTTATGCCGCTTAGGTTTGATATTCTTAAGCGGGAAGGCCTTGTTAAAAGCACTTAAAGTTTTATTTAAAAAAGTTCTGAAGTTTGTGTTGACATTATCAGATTCAAAATTCCAATTGGTGTTAAAGCAAATATTATGAAATACTGAGAAATTTGCGGCCGAGAAAATTCTGCCCCGATGGCGAGATCTTGGTAAGGGCCTAATAGGTAAACTAAACCTGGAAATTACCGCCTCGTGATCGGAAAGACCTGAGTTATAGACCTGTGATTGCATCTCTGATGGAGAAAAATCAGACGCCATGTAATCGATGATAGAAGAAGAGTTTTTTGAAATTCTAGTTGGCGAGGATACATGCATTGAAAGACCGAAAGAGTCGAATATAGAAATTAGATATTTCTGGATGGCACAAACAGTAGCACCTGCCGCAACAGTTGACTTTCTCTAAATTAACACTGTTAACAGATAAGAACTCTCCATTATTGAACAAAAACTATTTTTGTTCTACTATATAGGGTGAAAAGTAAAATTACTACAAATATTTTAACGTGAAAATAAGAGCCTTTTTAATAAAAAAAAAACTTATATAACTGAAACTTATTACTTAACCATTTTTGAGAAAGAAAAGGGTAAATATGTTATGAATGACCCTTATTTAAGATTACAGAATTATGCACGATAGAAAGAAACCCACCTGCCGCAACAGCTGATTTTCTCTAAATTAACACTGTTAACAGATAAGAACTCTCCATTATTGAACAAAAACTATTTTTTTCCTTCGTATTTTAATGTAAATACCGATTTATGTTCATATGAATGGAGATTTCATGCTACAGTTATATTGTGTGTGTGTGTGTGTTAGAAAATGTATACAAGAATTGAATATGGTTATTTACACTAAAGCGAAATAACACGCACCTCTAGCTGCAACAGTTTATCGAAAAAGATTTCTAGGCAGAAACTACCAAACGATAGAACATTTGTGTGAGCATCAATGCGTACGAGAAACAGGAAACGTAATTTCAGCGAAATAATTTCGTTCAGATTTTATTCTTGGGATCATACTAAGACTTAGCCTGGTCGTAAAATTGATGATGAAAGCAGTGTGTGAAAATTAAATTCAGGCTCGATAAAACAATGTTCAATGGGTTTTTTAGAATGATTCGCGGAGGTCAAGCCTAATGATCTAATTTTGCAGCATTTTGCTTTTCACTCTGTATAATTGAAGTGTTGTTTTTCTTTTCTTCTTTTGTAAATATTACCGTTTTGAACAACTCAATCAAAGAGCGAAAAAAAAACGATGACTAATCATTACGGTTTTCAAAAAAGCATCATTTAGAAAGGCAAGAAAAAATTTGTATAACTTACTGTCCACCTTTGTTTCCTAAAAGGAAATTTGTGGGGCCTTTCACACATCACGCCATTAAGTTTTCCAAAAAAAAACATACACATTTAGAAAGGAAAGAAAAAGTTTGTATTAACTTACTGTCCACCTTCGTCTCATTCAAAAATATCTTTATGTCCTTTTATACATCACGCCTATTATTATTTCCAGAGAAGAGGACTTACTAATCACATCATGAAACTCAAAGAGAGAAGACATAATTAAGATTATAATTATTAATCATTAACTGAAACTGAAAAACTAACACAACGAAATAGGATTACAACAAATTTTGGGTCAAATAAATACTACCAGAAAAATATTTCATTGCAAGCCGGAAAATATTGACGTATTAGTAAACACCGACAGAGAAATATGTAGAACCAGATAAAAGTTATTTGGAGTAACGAAGATATATATGGAACATAAATATTTTACGACTACATTCTAACAGGAATAGTTTGACATGCTCTGTTTTATGCGTTCGTCTTTCATTTCAAATCTCTCGTCTTAATAGCCAACAATATATGTTGGACAGACGAGGTGGTTCAATAAAACGAAGCAGGTTTCTTTATTGCTAAATTCACTTCCAAGATTACTACATTTATTTCAACTCTTAGGGAATTATTAATCTTAACAACCTCGTTTCTGAGACAAAAATAAATCAGATTTCCAATTACATATCTTCAATATTTTATTTTAACGTGCAAAGCATGTAGTTATTGTCAATTATAAATGGGTATTTTTAGGGCTGGTATTTTTATCTCCGTATAATTTTAGTCGGTGGATATTTTCCATGGTTACAATTGTCTCAACAATGGTTTCCACGGTGAATATTCGAAGAATAAAGTTATTTGGAGCTGAAAATACTGGCCCTTAGTAGTCTCACATAACCGAGGAAAAAGATGGGATATTTATTTAAATAATGAGCAAATTGCGTACAAAATTAAATACAATTATTTCGAGATTAATTGGTGAAGGTCAGCATTAGCCCCAATCGAACAGGTTCTAACATTTCTTGCGAGAGTTGTGTCCTTTCAAAACTTACCACTGGTAGTGATGAGTCGAAATGGCGTGTTTAAGATTATGACTATTATGTATGCCTTCTCAAAGAGTTCGATGTTAGCCCCTTTATTGGTGCTTCTATATATCTATCTAGCTACTATTGACATATCAGGTCAGTTTACATCTTTTGCAAAGGCGATAGTTTGATGACCAGTGTGTTTGCGGTACAGAGGATTCAGTTGTGGCGCGACTCTAATTCTTTCAGTTTTAATATTAATATGACTCATATAAAAAACTTCTAAAATTGACATAAATACAAGAATTCTACCAAGTTCTTGCTGATTCGTCCATTCGTCCGCATAGTGTGAAGGGTCCGGTTCATCAATTCGATTCGTTGCGCCGCAATTCCGGCTTTTGGGCGAATCATCAAAGTAGGCTTTGACCTCCGCGAATCATTCGTCTAAATCAAATCTTTTGCTTTTTATGTATTTTTAAACATCGAAACGCTTCATGAGAATGAATTAAATAAAAATTGATGAACAGCGTGGATGAAATATTCGTCAATTTGTTGATTCACCAATTGAATAGTAAGTAGCGGACTTTACTGATATTGGAAACTGCATCCCTTATTCCCAAATGATTCAGGGGCATACCAAGAGGTCACTAGTATGAAACAACAAACTCTCATAATATACCCTTACCTGTTCCTTAATCAGTATTCATCAAAAGTTCATTTTTGTTCGAGGGATTTACAGATAATCATCTTCAGTTATGTATTAAATAAATAACAGCCTTTTAATAATTTATAAAGTGTTTAAACAAATAACAGAAAAAGCATTTTATACACTACAGAAGTTTTATAATACCAACCAGTTTATTTTATATTGCTGTAATTTTGACCATTTTATTTTTTATAACAAATAAAGAGATTTTTGACATTTACTCCTATTCTTGGTCAGGAAGGTATTTTAAATCTACGGGCAGAAAACAAAATCCAGTGATCCAGTCTATAGTGAACGTTGGCGTCCAGGTTAATTTGAAACTACTATTTACTACTAGTTCAGTACACAAATAAACCTGAATATTGTTTTCAATGTATTTTCATCTTAAATATTTTCAAATGGTATTTTTATGAAAAACACAAATAAAAACTATTTAAAGGTTTCGGGCTACAAACACACAAAATACTAAACCGCACATAGAATTAAAAACGAAATTAATTTTGTCATTCGCCTTCCCATACTAGGAAAAACAAACAAGTGAAGAGCCACAGTCCCATCTGTGGAATGCGTAATTTATTTCCATCAAGATAGGATCTATCACGATGCCGCCGAGCGGCTGGGAATGAAAACTTTGATTTCGCTAAATCGAAAAATGTCGAGAAAATTGCCTGTGTACCCTTTCGGAGATAGCTTCTAATAAAAGACTGAAACGTTATTAAATTCGTACTTATTTATTATATTGCAGAGATCTTTTATCGGCTCGTTCACGACAGAAAATATATGGACGTCGATCGGCGGACCTCATTAGCTCTTCGTGACTTTTATAGATACTCGCTGTGTTCGTTATTATAGCTATTTCCACGACAATTTTTTATTTTCTTTTTATTAGTACCTATTCACACCCGTCATTGAAACTTTAACTGTAATAGATAAAGTTTATGTTTTTAAAATAAACAGTTGAAAGGCTCTTGTACAGCCTATACTTGCAACACAGATACTACGCAACTAAATCATTTCTGATATTCTAAATTATTAAAAAATATACATCCTTTCCATGTTAGACATTGAGGTATCCGTTACCAAAGGTGTACAAGGCATATTTCCAGATTGCTTTCCAATCAAAGTATTTTTGCAGCAATTGAGTCTCTTATCTATGTACTACACAAAAAACAACATCCAATGTTGCTATAAGTATCAACAACCTACTCCTACTTCCAATTTTTATATGCGTTAGTCTACCAGCAAACTTAGCCACAGACATGCGAAATATAGTACTTTTCACTCAACATACTATTTTTTCACCTAATATGATAACTGGAAGGGACAAACCGCTATAAACTAATGACATTTATATTCAAAAAAATGAAACGCACGATCAGATTGAATTTGGGAAGTAGCTTCTTAAACCATTCCCTGACTATCTGAAGAAGAGATATTCGTTCCATTGAAGATCTTAATATCAGCAGCCCGCTACATTAATTAGCATAGTAATTTATCTAAAAGGTGCAAATACTGTGCAATTCAGTAAATCCAATTTTAAGGCTGATGATATCAATTTATTTTATTACACTATTGCACAACAACTTTCTCAAAAAAAATATCTCAAACAACAGTTAATCCTTTGGCATTTTTAAATTATATCTCTGTTCCTATCAGACAGGGAAAAAACTGATGTTGACATTTAATGAAATTAAAAATAAAAACACTTCTGTTGAACCAACTGTATGCAACAAGTATAAACCAGTCTATTGAAATAGTCTAATTTTAATTTTTTTAAATCGGCATTTGCCATTCCATTTGAGGGTAGTAAAAAGGATTTATCTTCTGACTAACGGTCGACATCTTTGCTTACAACACTTACAAAAATAATGAAGAAAGTATTAAAAAAACTTAGGTTTAGACATAAACTTCTCTCTATTACTAAGTTTGGATTTCAGTTTCCTAAAAATACAGATGATTCAAAATACAACGTTCTTGAGGAGCTTTAGTTGGACCTTAATGATGGGGAGGTTGCGTCTGCAGTATTTTGTGATTTAACTAAGGCATTTGATTGCGTTAATCACAATTTACTGCTGAACAAACCTGATATTGATGGGTTCAAGGGGCAATTCAGGAATGGTTTAGTTACTATTTATCAGGTCGTAGTCAGAAAATCATTTGATCAAGATATGGTATTAAATTTGAAATTCACATTAACAAATTGTGCTCTAAATTATCTTCTGGATGTTTTGCTATTGTCACATCTTAGATGTGTAATATGCTTTTGGGAATTCTGTTTACATCAACTATTTCCATCTGAATTCAGATGGAAATAGTTGTATTCAGATGGAAATAGTTGTAAATTTCGCTCTCTATGTAGTTTTCCACCTATTGATTCCTTTAGATATTCTATGTCTAAAAATATTATGATGTTAGCATCTCTGAACATCTTTGAGACTGTATATCTGACGCAAAGAAAGTGTACAGCCAATATTCATGCTGATTTAGCAATAAATATCAGAAGTTCTTTTATTACTAATTTACCAATTCAAGTGTCCAGAAAATTTTAATATTTCATTTTACTAATAAGACTCATATATTTTACTTATTGCTAGTTTTCATATGTTGTTACCGTTAATTTTAATAATTTTTAAATGTTACATTTCCAGTCTTTCGAATGTTAATTACATTAAGTTGGTATCCTGGTTATTTTCTTTAGTTTCTGTATAATATTATTAATTTTAAGTGCTTTGTCAACAATTTTTTGTTTTAAGACGTTTTGAGTTTGTCTTTTAACTTTTTATTTTTCAACAGACAGTAACTGAATTTACCACTAAATACCGTATTTGCTTCTTTAGCGGCGCCATTAGACATAATTAAGAATCGACGGACGACCTCTTTTCTAGACATGGTAGTCATATTTGGGCAAATAATTATATTTTTCTGGGAACTACTACACAATTGAGATGAAGATAGCGCTCATGCGGTGACTTTGCAAGAACTTCATATACGGAAAAATGATCTTGACTCTGCAATATAATTCGATGTATTTATTGTGAGGTAACACCTTTGGTGTATTGGTAAACAGAATCAATGAAATAATGAAATGGAGAAAAATTGTATAGTTAAATATGTATAAGTTTTTAACGTAGGATTAAATATCACTTAGTTTATGACTTTCAAAAAACACCTTATTTCGAATGTTTAATTAATTTGCTTAGAAAAACTAGAGGTTCAGTAACAAATAAAAACAACGGTTCAAAAGATGTTTCAATTTTAAATAATTATATAATTAAGGTAGTTTGTTTTTCATGATAACCCACATGAAAATTTAGATAACCTATTTAACACAAATAGCCGAAACACTTTTGTTTACGTTATATTAATTGTAATTAAAATGGTTTAGGTCAACCAGATGTTCGAATAATATACAGATAAGTGTTAAAAATATTGATAAACTAATGAATAACGTCTAAAATTAGAGCCGGCATTAACACTTTGAAGAAACTTATCCATGCGTTACTTAGGAAAATATTAAGAAAAGACAAATAAATCAATTGATATCGATTTAATTCAATAAACAGAGTGGAGTTTGCTGTGTTTGTTGGAATGTGTATGAGATTTGTAATACCTACTTAACTTTAAAAGGAATTTGGGCATTTTAGAGAAGTGTTCCAATCTGAATATCACTTATATTTCAAGTTTTTAATTTATGAAGGTACCATGGAGAGTTTGTCAACGCAAGATTTAAAACTAATCAGATCCCAATTAATGAGTGTTATAAAATAAAGAAATCGCTAATGAAGTATATACTAATAAGAACTAAATAAAGTACAGATATTTCTGCTGAAATCACTTTTACTATTTCACCAATTATCGTTTATTTTTTATTTTATATTGAGCGAAAAATGGCAATGGTTTAGAGATTCAAAGACTTGCAGTAAGAGGCTCCATATCATAAAACACAAATAATATCAATAGGAATTTCTTGGCACAAACATTAGTTTAAAAGATAGTAAGTCATTATTTGACTAGTAAGAGCAGATGTGAGGGGTTAAAATACTCGAAGTTGAGCAAAAACAAAGGAAGAAACAACGATTACCCTCTTGGGGATGGATTTCTACAAACCCACATCAAAGCCTGCACAGTTCGCAGACCTGAAATTCATTGAACATCTATGAGATTGAATGAGAGAAAGGCGTATCTGAAGCTTTAAAATGCAACCGACTAGAGAGAAATCATCCAACTAATTTGTATCTAGCCTAACAGATCACAGGCTTTGGAAATGTACAGTGGAGGCCACACGACCTATTGACACTGTATTTTTCTTAACATTTTGATTCAAATGATATTTAACAAAACTATACCTTCTTTAATTTCATGTAGATTTCAATTACAAATAGCAGAAACATCTAATTTCTGCATTTCCTTAGACTTTTTTTCAAGGTGAAGAATTAGAACTTTTAATAAAATTTATGCATAATACCTAATAATTTTACTGATATTCGGGATTTCAAGGCTGGTGCATGAGTGTTTTGTGTTAATCTGCAAAATTATTACTTTAAGAGTTTACAAATTCATTCAAGTATAAAAGCTAATTAATAGACATATATTTGTCAGTGCAAAGGGATTTCGATTAAAAATTAACACGATAAGTGAGACTACAGTGTAGGTTCGGTTGTAAACTCAGATGTTTTTTTTTAGTGGTTTATATATTTATTTTCTATTCTATTTTCAATACAGCAACTGAAAAGGATTATCTATTTATCAGTTTAAATGTAGCGTAGGTTTAAAGAGATCTGTTCCATTTCACATGGAAATAGCAGACAAAAGTTTTAGCGAACTTTTTTGGCACATAAATTTAAATCGACAAATTTTGTTGGTAGTTTTAATCGCCTAGAATGCCCCGGGTGTGAATATTTGCACGTTCAGCCCATTATTCGATTTGAATCCGAAATGCGTTTTTGTCACTCGCCTAATTTTTTCTTTCTTTTGTTAAGCCATCGCAATTTACTTTTGTGCATATGCATGAACGAAAAAATTTATTGTTACCCTCGCATGACAATTTTTGAACGGAAGTTATGTTTTTGGCTTACAAATTTAGTCTGAAATATATTTGTCATTGAAGCGTAAAATATGGACAGACTGTCCGGAATTTTAATTTAGATAATTAAAAATCAATTCAAAAGTATATTTTGAGTTTTAAAAACTACTATACCAATGACTGGGATGATTTCCCAGTCTGCCACTTCATTTTTGTTTGAGATATCTATTTCAAACTTGGTGAATTAACATTGTTCAATACAATACCCAGTTTGATCGGCAAAAACATTTGAATTCGACTTCTGATTAAACCGGATGTGCCTTTTATTTCAGGGGTATTTGATTCTAACTTCTACATAATACAAAACAGTCAAATACCAACCATTTCCATACAAACGTCAATTGAAACTTCCCTGTTTTTGTTATTCAGTGAATTCCTCGATTAACTCATTTTAATTTTTCGTTCTTTAAAGTTTACGAATTTTTTTTAGTAATTCCGAAACAGTAAGAGCTAAAAGTTTAATATTTGGCACAACCGCCTAGGTATATAATAGTCATATTTTGAAAATATTTAACAGTTTTTATTTCAACCATGGTCGTACGTATGGCTAACCATCGCTGACTTTCTTAATAAAAAATAGTAAGCCACTGGCTTTTACTAGCTTCATCGTTTAAGGCAAGTAAAAATACACAAAAAATGCCTCTTAGTATTTTGTGATATGAAAAGTAGTTTTCGAGAAATTCTATTTTGATGCGCGCCTTTGGCACCTCTGGACCAGTTTTAATTGGAGTCAGAATTGCCCAAAACTCTGCAAAAATGATTTCTTGGAGCATTTTAAGAAACAAAGTTTTAATAAATATATGTCCGCAAATTTTCTGTTTGTGAGCTACAGGGTGTTAAAGTTAAAAAAGATAATTTTTATTTTCAATGTTATCTTTAATACCCTGTATCTAAAAAATAGGGTATTTGCGGACATATATTTACTAAAACTTACTTTCTTAAAATGATCCAAGAAATCGGTTTTGTAGCAATTCTGACTCCAAACTCAGAATTTAACTAAATTCCGACTTAATCGGATTTTAACTCAATTCGGAGTTTAACTTGTTTTTTTTTTTTTTGTTATTTTATTGTTATGACCCTTCTACAATTTCGTAGTATTTTTCTTAACACGAAATAAGAAAAATAAAAGGTGCTCCGCTCTTAACTCATAAAACTAAACGGCGTTTTGCATACAATATATTATATTAACCAATGGTTATAAGTAGTAACAATACTATTTTTAACGAATAGTGTAGAAATGAAGTTTATGAAGTTCCTGATTTTTTAATAGATTACTAATTATGAATAACCACAGCAATACAAACATGAAATTTTCTTAGAATCACGACTTCATTTCATTGGCAATCTCTATAGAGATCATTTTTTTCTAAAATCTGACATTAAGCGTAATTTTATGAAAGCTGGTCCAATTAAAATTGTGCAACAAACAATTTTCGCGTTGTTACGGCTGATTTTCAAACATCACAACTGATTACTGGAACCTTTTTGTTCTGCCATCTTCAATTCGAACAAAAATATTACCAGGTCATCCGCCATATTGAATTCTTAGGAAAATGTGACCAGGTTATCCCCACATGATCCCTAATTTTCGATTAAAATTTAAAGTTAATGGGGTAAGTAAACTGGCCACTTGCTTTGCACATCTCAAAAATTTTACTCAAATTTAAAGCGGAATTTTTCAAAAACAAAAAAAGTTACAGGAATACGGTTTTCGATGTTTAAAGGCTCTATCTATCTAAAATTGGTCAACGCTGTATCGGTTCATCAAAATGGTTCTCCGCATAATATATAGGGTGTTATATAAAACCGTGCAAATTTTAAAAAAGTTCGTAAGTCCCGAGTTTCTGCAATTTTTAATTTTGTTTCATTCTGGGCCTGTTATGATATTTTACGAACCATTATCTAAAAGCAATTTGGCGGGTTTTTAATTCATTCATCGGTTTTTAATATACGGAGTAAATTTAATAATTTCTGAACTTCCAAAAGAAAATTATTTTTGACTATTCTTTTACTGTTTAAAATTAATAACTTTTACATAATTTTATCTTACTTAAGATTGCGTTTATTTAAAATACCACAGTTGTATTATACAGGGTTTTCACAATTTTTGAATCAGTAACATAACAAAGTTTTTGCAACTTTTTTAAAGATCCTCATTAATATAAGTTAAGCTAATTTTTAGAGACCAAAGAAAGAATTGGCATTGACGCTGATACATTTTTTATAAACCATAGTCATATTTACCCAAACGGTTTTTTCGCATAAAAATAAACAAAATCAAAAAATTCTAAAACTCAAGACACAAATTTTTCTAAAATTTGTGCGATTTTATATAACACCCTATATATAATGCGGAGGATAATCTTGGCAAACCAGCACAACTTTTTTTAAGTATTCGAAAACCGCATTCTTATAACTTTAATTTTCAACCAATATCAATTTAAAATGGTTTAATAAATTTGAAAACTGCAAAACAAATGGCCAGCAACTCCTAAAACTCCCATATGCCAAATTTCAATCTAATCGTAAAATTTTAACCCTCCTCGATACTGACGCCGCCATTATGTATTTTTAGTTTTGAAATTATAGTTCTATCAATGTATATAAAATTTTGCTAACACAGGTAATTAAGTTAAATTTAATATAAAAGCCTATATAACAAACGTTTCTATAGCAACTTGAAGGTTTTTATCAACAGGTAAAAAACGTTTGGGTAAATATGACTATAATTTATAAAAATTGTATCAGCGTCAATACCAATTCTTTCTTTGGTCTCTGAAAATTAGCTTAACTTATATTGATAAGGATCTTTAAAAAAATTGCAAAAACTTTGTTATGTTACTGATTCAAAAACTGTGTAACACCCTGTATAATACAGCTGTAGTTTTTTGACTAACGCAATCTTAACTAAGATAAAATTATGTAAACATTATTAATTTTAAATAATAACAGAATAGTTAAAAATAATTTTCTTTTGGAAGTTCAGGAATTATTAAATTTACCCCGTATATTAAAAACAAATGAATGAATTAAAAACTTGCCAAATTGGTTTTAGATAATGAGAATATCATTACATATCCAGATTTAAACAAAACTAAAAATTGCAGAAACTCGGGACTTACGAACTTTTATAAAATTTGCATGATTTTATATAACACCCTATATATTATGCAGAGGACCATTTTGATGAACCGAGGCAGCGTTGACCAATTCTAGATAAACAGAGCCTTTGAACATCACAAACCGCATCCCTGTAACTGTTTTAGTTTTTGTAAAATTTTGCTTTAAATTTGGGTAAAAAATTTGAGAAAATGGCCAGCAGTTTAGCTTTTTACTTCATGTTTTTAACACATTTAACTTTAAACATGTCTTTTGGCATCTAGGGCGGATCGTGAAAGACTATAAAATCATGGAAGGCTGACTTTTCACGTCTACAACCATTTTATTTGGCCGCCATCTTGAATTCGTATCACAATTCTACCGGTTCCTCTCTATGTCACAATTAAGTCTTCCACAAAACTTAAAATCATTTGAATAAGTAGTTTCCTCACACGGATTCTTTAAATATTTTATTACGCCGCCATTTGGATTCGCCATCTTAGATTCGTACCAAAATAGTATCATTTCTACGTAGTGCTTGATTTGGTGCAAAATTTGAGGTAAATTGTATAAATAGCTTTTTAGTAACAATGTTTTTTAACATTTCATTAGGCCGCCATTTTGTTCCGACATATTAGATTTTTAGAAAAATTCCATTTCATCCTAAAATGACCCTTAATTTTCAATCGGATAAGCAGTTTTTTAGCTATATAACAGACCGACAGACAGACCGGCGGAATTGAAAAAACATTTTTTTTCGGTATCTAGTAGAGACCCCGAAACGTGAAGATGTGAAAAAATCTCGGAGGTTGATTTTAATAACATACTGAATCATTTAAAATACAAAAATAAACACCCTTTTAAAATTCCCTCAGGTGAGCTTTATTTTTCCTTGATGGCTTTTCCGAGCTAAACAAACATTTCCTTTATGTCGCACGTCTTAAAATGAGTTTACATTAATTAATGCTAGCGTTCAAAACGTATTTTCTCGGGTGGCCTAATATTTCTTTCGTTGGGTGCTTTAAATTTCGTGGGACCTTCTACTTTGTTTGCTTTCAGAGTGTTTAATACCCGTTTTGTTAAACCAAGCCGACACAATTTTATTCCCACCGTACATTCTTTACAATATATAATGCTACCCATCTTTTTGGATTATGTTTGAGTAACATTTTTTAAGATATCAATAAACAGACAAATGTGTGTACTTTTTTTTAGTTTTTCGCTGGGAAATAAAAAAAAATATGCATTTCGCTCCTTTTGTTTAGTCTTATAAAAGCTCACTGCATTATTACGTTAAACCAAGAATATTCCTAAGATATCAAGTCAATAATATCTAAGCAAAAATGCATAATTTTCCCTTTTGTTTATCCATTTTCTTCTCAATTTTTGCATGCCTAATCCAAATAAAGGCTTCAAAAGGCAGTAATGAGTCTCTGCTACTGGAAATCGTAATCTATACTCTAATGGCGAAAATCAAACGACATCACTTTGCGCCAACGAGAGCTATTCGCAATTAGAGGCTACAGTTTCCTCTGTTTGAGGAGCAAATTTCATCAGAAACTGCCTTTGTGCTCGGGGTAAAGATCAAAGTCATCAAGTAACGGCGCAATAGTTTCCAGTTAGATGAGAATTATTCAGTTGAAAATTGACGGCTATAACTAAACGTAGCCCGTTCTTTCCATACAAATAATTGAATGTACCGGGTGGTCGAAATTGGTCTGTTTTAACAGAGAAAACCTATTTCCTGACTAGATAGAGCAAAACTGACTTAGGTGTCATGGGCTCGATTTCTGAGAAATGTTTAATGGCAAAAACCGCCTGCCGATATTTTCACTGCCAACTGAGATATAGGGCGTTTTTCAATTTTCGGCCATTTTGAAAATTGTCCATAACTTTTTTATTTTGCGGAATATTAACATTCTGCAAAGACATTCTAAAGGCACTTTTTTATGTGCAATCCAGTGGCGTACTCAGATTTTTTCTATAGTTGTCCGTTTTATCATAAATAGGCAAAACTTTTTTTTTTCAAATGGAAATCATAGTTGGCTATAAATTATAAAAAATGCTCGCGTTTAGCCCTTTTCAGTGATATAAAGTTGTAGGTACTTATTTTCAAAAATAACGAAAATATTAGGTGTTTTTGGTTTACATCGAAGTAGGCCTTGGAATAATGACGCGCGTTCAATATTTTGAATATATTGCTGTCAGATTACTGTAGTCTGGTGTAATTATTGCGTTTTGGTGTTATCTTTATAAAGTTGTGTTAAGTTGCTGACAAAATATGTTTGAGAATTATGAAAAGTATGATATGTTAAAATGTTACATATTATCTAACGAAGTTCCTGAAGCAGCTAGTGAATTATATTTTAATACATTTCCCGAGCGACGTCAACCGGATAACCGAATTTATCAAACATTAAAAAGTAATTTAGTAAATTACGGAAGTTTTAAAAAGTTAAGAACAAGACATTATGAACTAAAGGAAGAAAAGGAAATCCAGCAGCTAAATATAATTGGTGAGGTATTAGATCATCCTGGCACCTCCTCTCGAACATTGGCTAATATAACGAATGTTCCAAAGACCACCGTTTTAAAAATACTCAAAAAACATAAATTCAAACCGTACAGAACGAGAAGAGTTCATCAACTCCGTGAAGGGGACGCCGCTAGAAGATTGAGATTTTGTCAGTGGTATGAGCAAAAATTCATGGAGAATGAGAATTTTCCATTAAATATTATTTGGAGTGATGAATCCAGAGTAGATACTTCTGGTATATTTAATAGATATAATTCATATCACTGGTCCACTGAAAATCCACACGTAGTTGTGCAACAAGACCGGCAAGGTCGGTGTGGATTCAATATATGGGTGGGGATATTCCGAGGAAGATTTGTACGATGGAAATTTAACTGCAGATGATTATGTAAATATTTTGCGCACATATATTGTCCCTTTGTTGGAAGACATACCTTTAGCTGATGCCAGAAATATCTACTATCAACAAGATGGTTGTCCCCCGCACAATGCAAGGATCACAACTGATCTTTTAAACTTCGAATTTCGAGAAAATTGGATTGGTACGTGGGGCCCCATACCTTGGCCTGCTAGGTCCTGTGACTTAACTCCCTTAGATTTTTTTTTGTGGGGAAGATTGAAGGACTTGATATTTAAAGGAAGAACCTTTCACACAAAAGAAGAATTGCAAGAGGCCACTAGGCAAGCTTTTGCATCTATTAGCCCAGTTGAACTAATAAATAGTTGCAACTCGGTACGCAAAAGATGCTTAGTTTGTATTCAACAGGGAGGGGCTCAATTTGAACAACTTCTCTAAATATATTTATCAGAAACCTATCTAACTAAATACCTAGATTTTCATAATTATTTTTTATTTTCACTTGTAGCTGTAAATAGTAGTTTAGTTTGTTAATTTTGTTCAACTTTGCTATGTAAACAAAAAAAAATAAAAAAAATTAATAATAAATAATTAAAATAACGTTAGCTAGTGTTATTTAAAGTTGTGTTTAAGTTGCTAACAAACTATAAATCTTAACAATACATAATTGAGATATTGTCATCACAAATCAAAGCCTACTTCGATGTAAACCAAAAACACCTAATATTTTCGTTATTTTTGAAAATAAGTACCTACAACTTTATATCACTGAAAAGGGCTAAACGCGAGCATTTTTTATAATTTATAGCCAACTATGATTTCCATTTGAAAAAAAAAAGTTTTGCCTATTTATGATAAAACGGACAACTATAGAAAAAATCTGAGTATGCCACTGGATTGCACATAAAAAAGTGCCTTTAGAATGTCTTTGCAGAATGTTAATATTCCGCAAAATAAAAAAGTTATGGACAATTTTCAAAATGGCCGAAAATTGAAAAACGCCCTATATCTCAGTTGGCAGTGAAAATATCGGCAGGCGGTTTTTGCCATTAAACATTTCTCAGAAATCGAGCCCATGACACCTAAGTCCGTTTTGCTCTATCTAGTCAGGAAATAGGTTTTCTCTGTTAAAACAGACCAATTTCGACCACCCTGTACATAGTTGTGTTTTCGATGCATTTTCTGCGACATACCCAGAAAACTTAGGAAGGCGTAGTAAAATCTAAATCGTATCCACAACCGCCGGCATTATCACATTCAGTATACATTATTCATGCATTTTGCACCTAAGGCTTTTCTATTGGTGAATTTTTATTTTCCCATACTTCCTGCTCGTAATTTATATCCAAACCCACGTAAGATGTAAGGGATATGTTTTATTGGTTTTAAAAGTGGCGAATATGTAATTATATTATATGCAGAAAATACTGAACAATGGATACATTTAATACGGCTATCAAATGTATATAAAACATTAAAAACTGAAATGATATAAGTGAATTTATTTTCCATAATAAAATCAGGTATAGATGTTTAATAAAATAATTAAATTGACTTTAAAAATACGATCTTTGCGATTTTATACTGACTTTCACGAATTGAAGATCATAAACAAACAATAAGATTATTAGAGGGAAGTAAATGGTAAACAAGAAATGTAAAATAATACATAAAATAATAATACGATGAAACATATTAATTAATAAAAAACGCAGTCAGATTTTCAACCAAAAGAAGATACTCCTTATCTGTATAAAAAGACTTTAGCTTAGATTTAAAGGCATTATTTCCCCTCTCACTTCATTTGGCAAAACATTGTATAAACGAATATTCAATGTTTTTTAGGTAATCTGATATTATAAGGAGGCAGAGCTGAAACTACTGAAGCCAAAACCAAGAAATATGGGCACTAGATTTCCTTTATGACCTTACGTTTATTCCTCAGGATTTTAGGAAATTCAACAGCTAAGGGTGCAAAATAGGGCACGAAAATTTACACGGGGAAAAATTATTATTTGCCTTCTTACTTGAAATTATAGCACCAATCATTTTCAATCAAAATAATTAAACACATGTTTCAAGATTTATCAAAATTCATCCACTTTGGGTTTAAAAGATGGGTATGAAAGTTTGTTTTGTATGAAAAAAAAATCGGCGAAGAGGAGACGGAAGATGAGAGTCAGTTATAAATTAGGAACAATAATAAGATTTACTGATCCGGTTTGTTAATTGTGATTACCTGTTGTCGAAATTGGATCATTGTTCCAACAATTGCAAGAACGTTACATAATATAGTTCGGGATAGAAAAACTAAAATGCTTAGGAAAATAAGCAGATGCATCTAGAGTTCTCTAAAATCAACGCCAAGAATAGTTCTCACTGCCCGTTGATGCAGTCTAGAAACTTCAAAGCTGTAAAATACATATCCCAACAAAAAATGTCTTCACAAGTAAAATATACTCGACAGTCTGCTACAAAGCATGTTAACCTGAGCAATCATGTTGTTTATTACGTATGTGAAGAGCATTTTCGATTAATAAGAAAAATTTCCTTCTCAACAAAGTAAATTCTCAAATTAAGTTCAAATAAATAGCATAATTAGTGACTTGTGTCTAAGGATTCCGCTCCACAAACCTCTGTTTATTGAAAATTTCCAAACAAAAGACGTGCCTTTTCTAAAATCTTTGGTTTTTTACCAACTTGGTTCTTTTTATATATTTTTTTACCTTTTGTAAATGAAACCAGCATATGGAGGCAACCTTTCCCGAGACAGTTTCCTTTTCTGGGGTATATAAGTTACTCATATGAAAACTCTTAATTATGTATTTTAAACGGCTTTAAAACACTCACATCTCGCTGTAATATAACTATCTAGTTTTAAGAAGATTACCACAACTAAAGGAGTACCTCTCTAGTATGGCCGAGAAGTATTGTTCATTGTGATCCGATTCGACCAAAAATCGATATCTAGGATTATTTAAGTGCAAATTATAAATTACGAACATTTAAAAATTTAAAATGGCACTGCCAACTTAGCGGAAAAAATTTTGTCACTTGGGCAGATCCGACTGTTCAAGAGTGCAAATTACAAAATTTTAGTCAACAATTAGGAATTCAAAATGGCAGGCAAGTCGGAATTTTTTTACAGATTTATCTGAAAATCGGTATCTGGGAGTATTTCATCATTCATCATCTCTAGCCCGTGTCGGTCCATTTCTGGACATAGGCCTCCCTCATTCGCTTCCAGTTGTCTTAGTTCTGTGGCACCCTTATCCAAGGTAGTCCTGCAGTTTTCTTGATGTCATCCTTCCAGCGCATTGGTGGTCGTCCTCTGGATCTTTTTCCTAAATAGGGTCTCTACTGCAGTATGAAGTTGTTCCATCGTTCATCTTGGCACCTTGCAATATGTCCTGCGAAGTCCCATTTGAGTTCGTATAAGTTCGTTTCTTTTTCTTTGACTTAAAGATATCCCTAGCACCTCTCTCCATAGCTCGTTGTGTCTTTCTGAGCATATCCATTAATTTCTTCGTCATTGTCCAGGTTTGACAGGCATAAGTCATTACAGGGAGTATACACTGGTCGAACAAACAGGACCGGAGACGCATTGGAATATTCTTATTCGTCATTGTGGCTTTCAACTTTCCGAATGCTGACCTTGCTAATCTTTTTCTTCTTTGTATCTCCTGTGTTTGATTTTCTTTTCCCACTGATGTTATGTGACCTATGGAGACATAGTTTGGTACATTTTCTAAAACTTGATTTCTTATGAATCTACGAGGATCTTTTCTACACATTACTTTGGTTTTATTCAAGTTCATTCGGAGTCCGATTTTAGCTGACTAGTAGTATTTATGAATGCAAATTATGAATTTTAAGCATTCAAAAATTCAAAATGGCAGCGTCAATATGGGGGACAAGTTGTGACACTTCTGCAGATTTGACTGAAAATCGGATCTGGGAGTATTCTAGAGTGAAAATTAAAAATTGTAAATGGTTACGCTAACATGGCGGATAAATTTTGACATCTATGCATTTCGCCTGAAAATCTGCATCTATTTTTGTATGAATTTGTTGTCAACATTTAAGGATTCAAAATGGCAGCGACAACTTGGAGGGCAAATTTGCACATTTGGGCAAATTTTTAGCTTGAAAAATTATTAAAGTATTACTGACTGAATTCGAATTATAGAGTAAATTGTTTAAAATATTCACTAGATTTGGTTCAATATAGCACTAATCCTCTAATAGTAGTCTTAATAGTAGCATTGTTCTGGTTGACTTAAGCAGCCTGCAACCCTTATGTATTCATATCTCGGGTTAGAATGCCTCATTGCTAATCGTCAATTAGGTGTCAAAATGAATCAATCTTACCCTAAATAAATTCATTTTAATATCTCAGCTACATTTCAACACGTTAATTCCTCCGGAATACGCACAGCTTTTCACCAAATTCATTCTATACTACATAATTCGGTTAAAACCCTTTATATGTTCCAGGCGGTAATAAACAGAGCAGCTGGACTCGGAGAAGAGAGGATATTAATTACAGAAAGCAACCTATACCTCGAAAATCTGTTTACTTATTGGCAGGCTGAAGGCTCTAAGGAAAAGCTTACATTAGGTAATATTAATGTCCTGAGCCACTAGTTGATTTATGTATTTCCATCGGTGTTTTGTTATTATGAATGAGAAATAACGATATATTATTCCGGGATCATATTGAAATTTCTTCGTACATTACACAATACTTAAACGATTTTTATCAATATAGTTTTTTTACAATAAAATATACTGTATACAAAATAATTATTTTTTCATATAATGGAGATTTTTTGTTTCTATATTCCCAGCAGTTCTTTGTAAGTACTGTCTTGGTAATACCGACGAAAAATACAAAACATTTCGTAGTTTAGTAATAGCCTCAGTTTCTGAAGTAATTATTCAGATTCTCTGGGAGTCCATGTCAAGTGTTCCTTTTCTTAAAAACAAATTATCAAAGGTAGTAGTAGTGAGACATTTCACGTATAATATTACAAAAATTTGACAAAAACCCTATCCCTTATGGCGGGGTTTTTGTCAAATTTCTCAGTTGTCTTTAAAGATAAAGATATCAAACCAGGTATTTTTATAGTCCATTTAAATAACGAAGTCGATACTCAATTTTTTACTTTCCAATTATTTTTTTGCTTATTTTGTTTAGAGATTCTGATGATTCAGGTAAAACCAAATAACTTTTATATTCAACATTTTCTTGTGTCTTGAAAAATAAATTCTGTACGTGGGTGTTAAAATATACGTTAACACCCTGTATATTTTTCGAGAAGTAAAGTATCAGATAAGGATTATTTTCAAATACTTAGTTCCATTTGGAAGCTTAGTCATTCCACCCAAATTTAAATTTAGTGTACTTCCCTTTTTTTTTATTTCATCATCACGAAGGTATAATTACCAATGACCGTTACATTTTACCGTGATTACGTTAAGGGCTTCCCATCCAGTATGACAGAATTCTGTAGATTTGATTACCTGTCGTCAAAAATACCTAAACCTCAATTTGCACTCTAAGGACATTTTTTTCTGGGCAAAAGGCTGAGATCACCTACAAGATACTTGAAAATACCACAGCTAACCGAATGGATAAAGCAACTAACAAAACCCGATAATAATCTGCCATCGTTCTTTTAAACATTAAAATTCATACCAAATAAAAATCTATGTTTTATTTCATTTAAACAATTTAATTTATGTCCAAATATACAATCATTCTGATAGAAAAAACGACCCCATTAATATCATATTTTACAGAAAAACAATTAAATTAGGGCTCTGTCAGCTACTATATTTATCAGTGCATTTACACGTACGTTTAATTAAATCAGTTACATAAATAAAAAAATTAAATACCAATCGAAAACAATAACAACACATTTAATCGAGCATTTAATTTACTTTCAGCTTTTATATACCACGTAAATATTCATCTAATTAAAATTTACATGTGACACCCATTAGTTATTGAAGTTTTAATCTTTTATATAATTTAATAAATCAGATTTCGTTTTATAGATTTAGCTGCTCCATTGGCATGTTTAGATATATTAATATGATACGACACTAAGGTGCTTAAATCCTGTTTAATATTTTCGTAATTTTTTTTGTAATATTTTAAAAATAAATATAATATTATTTTTTATATAAGCATTTTTAATTTATAGTTTTGACTCCGCGCTATCGCACTTCGTCGAAAAACTGATCTTAGTTTGTAAATAGTATTTAAATATACCATAAAAAATATTTTCAAATGTTCTATCATATTAAACCAAAATCAAAAACATGACGTAATTAAAAAAAAAGAATACAAAAAGTGCAGCCACACTAAGATCGTACCGCAGACCTTTAGACCTGTGACCTAAAAATTTAACTACTACCCTATGAATGGTTGCATATAAACAAATTCTGTTTTACATTCGGATATCTTAACGCCCAACCCTTAGAGCATCTGCAAAAGCAGATATGTTGCACAAACTCCCCAATTCACCCAACCTAATGTATGTGTAAACATGCTTCCCGTTATTAGTTTAATTTTTATAGTCGTAACAACAAGTTGACAAACGTTTTTGATAAAAATCATAATAATAATGACAATAATAATTTTTGTCCGGAGACAATTCGACACATCACTGCTGGGTGCCCAGTAATTGCAAATACTGAATACTTTCACCATCATAACCGTGTGGCTGAGATTATCCATCAGGAGTTTGCTCATAGGCTTAAACTAATCAACAGCGTCATACTATTATAAATACACCACTGAAATTAAACTGAAAAATGAAACCCCCCCCCCCATCTACTGGGACAGAAGTATTATAACGGAGAGAAATATACCTGCGAACCGACCGGACATCGTTCGGATAAATAAGCAGAGGTAGAAGACCTGGCTAATTAATATTGCTATTCCTAACAATAACAACTTACAAAGCACAATCACGAGTAAGCTTACTAAATACGCAGATCTTGCGCACAAGATCAAACAATGGTGTCAAGATGTTTGCAAAGTGCCACTTCTAATTTCAAAGATGGGGATTGTCCCTAAACGTTATCTAACCACATCAAATCACTTGGACTTCATCCACACTTTACAAATATACTACAGAAATCTGTAATCCTACCTACCTGCAATATAATCGGGAAAATCCTAAATCTGCAATAGTGATAGCCATTTTGCCACGCGACTCTAGAAAACCGCATAGGAAACAAGAAATGAGAGAAAAATAATATAGTCAAAAGCAGTTATACTTTTGACTGAGTTTATCGTGCGGGTTATACGATTTATCAACGACAAACTTTTTAAGTTCGTTTTTCTTTTATTACGGGTAATCATATCCTCCGCATAAAATCCGGAAGATGAATTAGATAGACCTATGATATTTTCATATGAAAAAAGAGGATAAGCATATAAATACCAGCAGTGGCAAAAATCTTTGAGCGATGTCACTTCAAAGTCAGATTGACAAGTCAGTGACAAAATGAGAGTAATAGAAAACAATTTTCGGGTTTTTTGCATCCACAAGCGAAAAAATGGTATTAAATCTAATAAAATATTACGAAAATTAAAATTTACGCCAATATCCAGGAGACAGTAGCCAAAGCTCTGGGAATCGGCATAAGGACTGTGCAGAAAACTGTGCATGAAAAAAAGCATAATTTACTACCGAGGAAGATTAGGAAATGTACACGAAAAAAGCCAAAGACAGAAGACCTAAGTGACAATGTAGAAATGGATGTTCGTAATGCAATTTACGATTTATACACATACACACTAATATAACCCTTCAAGTTTTAAAAGAAGCTTTAAAAAATTGAAGCATATTGGAAATTGGACTAAAATCGTTGTCAAAATTAATAAAAATGTTGGGTTTTCGATATAAAAAGGACTGTAATCGAAGATTTTTATGCGAGTTGCCACATATAGCAAGTCAGCGAATTCAGATTTTAAAGAAATATACGGAAAATGTTAATTCAAAATTTAGAAAAGTGATATTTTTAGACGAGACTTGGATATTTTCTAATGGAAGTGGTTCGAAATCTTGGCAGGACGAGTCTGTAAAGTGTCAAGAAAAAAAAGGGATGTGGGACGTGAAAACGGTTCATCATTTTGCATGCAGGTACTTCAAAAGGATTTCTCCCAGGTGCAAGTTTACTGTTTTCTTCAACATCCAAAAGTATGGACTACCATGATAATATGAACTGTGAACTGTTTGCAAAGTGGTTAAAAGAACAACTGATTCCAAATTTAGATGCTCCATCTTTAATCATTCTGGACAATGCATCTTATAATTCAAGAATTTTAAATAAACAACCTACTTCATCCTGGAAGAAAAATGATATTTATGACTGGCTAATAAAACCAAAAACAAAATCCTTTGCTCAATATGCTGAAACTAGAATTTCTTCTAATTGCAAAATCTATTAAAAAACCAACAATATATGCCGTAGATGAAATATTACGGGAAAGTGGACATGAGATTTTACGACTGCCGCCATACCATTGCCAGTTTAACGCAATAAAATTAATATGGGCTGGGACAAAATCATATTACGAAAAACGCGTGAACGATGGTCTTACATCAGATGAAGTGCAAATTGTTTGGCAAGATTCATTAAATTATATTACGCCGGAGTACTGGAAGAAATCTGTGGAACATACGGAGAAATTAATATGGGATTGGTGGAATCGACAACGAGTTCTATATGTCGAAATAGCACCAATGATCACTTTCACATCATTTGAGGACGACTCAGAAGATGAGGACTTTTTAAATGATGATAATATTTTTTAGTTCATAATATTAAAAAGTTTCTGAAGGATTATATTAGTCTTTGACATATATAAATCATAAATTGCATTATGAATATCCATTTTTGCATTGTAACTTAAGTCTTTTGCCCTTGGATTTTTTCGTGTACATTTCTTAATCTTCTTCGGAACTAAATTATGTTTTTTTTGCATGCACAAGTTTCTGTACATTCCTTATACCGATTCTCAGAGCTTTTGCCACTGGCTCCTGGATATTGGCCAGTGAATTTTAATGTATGTATATATATATATATGTATATATATATGTATATATATAATATATATATATGTATATATATATATATATGTATATATATGTATATATATATATATATATATATATATATATATATATATACAAGGTGAGTCGGGAGGATCGCCCCAAACTCCAGGAGTGTGTTCTATGAAAGATACTGATTTAAAAAAACTCATATGTTCTTATTCGATTTTCATTTGTTTTCAACTTACAACAAAAATAAGATTTCAAGCATAATTACATACATACAACATAATAATTATAGGGTGCTTAGAAATCAAAATAAGTTACTGTTCCATTTACTGGTACTATACCTGTCAGTGTCATTTTTGAATTCGTACCTGTCAGTGTCATTTTTGAATTCGAGCTGTTGAACATATTCCAAAATGCCGAATTTTTACTCACACTTAGAGTATGCGAATATGATATTTGTTTATGGTTTTTGCAATGGGAATGCTACAGCTGCTGCTGAAGAATACCGTCAACCATTCCCATTTCAACGTCATCCTGATAAGAAAGTATTTATGAGAGTTTTCAACAAACTATGCGAAAGCGGAACACTTCCCAGTGCCAACACAACTTCTGAAAGAGCTACTCAACAAACTTTAGAAGAAGTAGAAAATATTCTGGACCTAGTAGAAGAAGATGCAACCATCAGTTCACTCAGAATGGCTGATCAGTTGGACATTCCACAAAAAAGAGTGATAAATACGCTCCACGAGCAAGGTTTGTATCCTTACCACTTACAAAAAATCCAACACCTACAGCCAGAAGATTTTGCCAAACGTATGGAGTTTTGTCGGTGGATAGACAATAATCGTCATCTTATATCGCGCATACTTTTCACGGACGAAGCAACATTTACTCGTGACGGTATTAATAATAGTCGCAATTGCCATGTCTGGTCAGAGGAAAATCCGCATGCAACAGTCGAGAGCAACTTTCAACATAGGTTTTCGGTAAACGTATGGTGTGGTATGATAGATAGTTATGTCATTGGCCCTTTTATTTTGGAAAATCGCCTCACAGGGGACTACTATTGTGAATTTCTCGAAAATGAATTACAAGGACTACTGGAGGATGTTCCCCTAAACATCAGAAGGCAAATGTACTTCCAACATGATGGAGCTCCAGCACATTTCGCACATCAAGTCAGGTAACACTTAGACGGGAGGTTTCCAAGGCGTTGGATTGGTCGCGGTGGTCCTATTATTTGGCCTCCAAGATCTCCTGACCTCACTCCACTCGATTTCTGTTTATGGGGCTGGTTAAAAAATGAAGTGTACAAAGTGAGAGTGGACACTCGAGAAGCACTTATTCAGCGTATCAGAAATATTGCAGATGAAATTAAAGAAAGGCATGAGGCAATTAGAAGAGCAACAGGTGCTCTACGTAGACGAAGCCGAAAATGTTTAGAGCTCAATGGGGGCATTTTTGAACATTTAATATGATGAAATCTAATGATTGAAACGTTAATTTGTTAGATCTTGTTTATATTCTAATTTATGCTGTAAGTTGAAAACAAATGAGAATCGAATAAGAACATATGAGTTTTTTTAAATCAGTATCTTTCATAGAACACACTCCTGGAGTTTGGGGCGATCCTCCCGACTCACCCTGTATATATATATATTCGAACGGCCTTCCGACTTTAATAAGGCGCTTGCCATTTTGTGTATTTTTGTTTTTGCGAACCAAAAATTTTTAACCAAATACATATTTAGCGAATTTTCTTATTTAGTCCCTCGGCATTTAATATACAACATAATATTAAGTGGCTATCTTAATAATATAATAAAAAAAACTATTTTCTTTCTCCCTGTATATTTGTAAATAGCCCATCGAGATTTAATAGCTGGATAAAAGAATCACACAACATTTCGGTATTCACTGTGTTTTCTGATTTGATTCATAATGTTGGTGACCTTTCGACCCGCAGGATAAGACCGCATTCGACCATAATAATCTCCCGAATACCTGCTCTACTGGGGAAGACCAATTGTCACTGACAGATTCTAATAGGACGTCGATTCCAGTAGGCCGAATATGGTCTTGAACGAAAAAAAGAACGGCAAGGCTGCATACGCTTAAAATTAGACCAGGTCTAACTTGACAGTTATAGGTTTAAGATGACATTTTTAACAATTTTTTTAAATGTCACAATTACAAAATGACATTGACATAAGCTGAACTTAAGTGGCGAATTAAGAATTTTAAGTACCATGGCAACTAGACCTGGCCTAACACACAAAACCTTTTTAATGAATACGGGAGATCTTGCCACCTTGACTATCATCCCTATTACCACCTCTATGGACTAGCGAGCAAACACTTCTAAGTGGCCAAAAGTCTAGTTCACAAACTCAAAATGGTGTTAATTCTTGCTACTACTAGTAAAAAATATGACTGCGGATACACTAGATTCGAAATGATGATTGCGCGGATGTGTAGAAAGATGTGCAAAAGTTTCAAACCCGCACATGAACAATTTCATAAGCTATTAACAAATTGAGATGTAAAAAAGAAGTTTAGTTTTTTGCTCAGAAACTTTTAACATTTCAGAAATTTTAATAAAATATTCTTAAAGCTGAGAAAATTTCCTCCAAAAAAGTTTTACTCTAGGAACTCTATCTCCATTATTAATAATTTTAATTTAATGTTGAAAATAGAGCTCCGTTCGGCGAGCGCTAGTCCGTTAGAATGTCTCCAAACCGAACTTAACATGTAAAAACATTTTTTTAAGCTATTAAATTTTAATTTAAACATTTAAAAAAATTATGGTAGTATCCAGACACTTGGAGGAATAATATTCCGTTGAAAAGAAAAATGTTTTCACTGATTTTTCATAAAATAATCCTATTGTTAATTAACAATTTTTTTTACAGTTTTCGTTTATACTTAAAGTCGGATAATTGTTAAATAAAACCCGAGACAAAACAACTAAAGTTATTTCGCTTCGTGGAGATTTTATCAGATCTATACTACACGAGATTATGGCACTGCAATGTTTTAATTGTTATAATCTGGTAATTATTAATTATTAAAACTAAAAAAAAAAAAGTTAATTTTTTAGTTTTTTTGTTAGTTTCAAAAATAACTAACACAAGTAAATTAAATAGAGACCTTTTTAGCTTCCTGAGAGTCTTGGTAAGTTGTATGTATCTTGGTAGGCAGTTAAAAAGTTTAATGCATTAATAATAAGCACCCTTTTCTGCATCTATTCTTAATATTATTATATGCTGTAGTTAAAAAAACATTCGTTAAACATTTTGTTTTGAACATGCAATAATCGGTATTCGAGAACTTAAATGTGTCGTGAATTCAATCAATATCAACAAAGCCCAAATAATGTGATTGTATAGACACATCCAAAATGGACGCCTGCTGGGCTGAGCTGAACTTGTCCGGATATATGGTCCACTGCCGATTAACACAGAAATCGTCGTTCTCCGTTTTGCGAAATCATTGTTCGAATAAAGGACAGCCATCTGAATTGCAAGACAATGGCTCTGTAAGTTCATTGACAACAATCACGCACATTTACTCGATAGTTCAATTGACTTTTTCATTTTTGTAGCGAATTTTGGAAAAACTCTAGATTTGACAGGGTAAAAAATAATTTCCTACTATTGCATATAGATAAGTATTATAAAAGTTATTAACATATTACTTCCCGCATATGTACAGGGTATTTTTTTATAAATTGATCCCTCAAGAGTCCAAAATAAAAGTTTAATAGTTCAAAATAAAATTTTAGAAAAACTTTTTGTCACTTATATGCGTTTTCCTGAATATTCTAAACATTTTTTATGTAGCATACCCTATACCTAACTTTAACGTATAAAAAAATATAAACGTTTGTGTTTTTATATTTTTATATTAAAAAACATTGTTTTTTTTTATAAAAAAATATAAAATGTTATTATCTACTAAAACTATTTACAATATACAATGCTGAATGTGGCCACCGTTCATTTCAATACACTGTATGTAATCACTCTCGATTTTGTTTATAGTGTTAATAATAAAACGTAAACGATTGTCATTGGTGTCCTGAATACCCTAAATTATTCTTAAGATTTAAAAAAAATTGTCTTCGTTTAATAATATTATTCTTGACAAAACATAATTCTTCTGTTTGTTGGATCTTCTGTTAATTTCTGCACGGGTAGTATTTTATAAGAATAATAACTATGCTTTTTTAAAGTAGATTGCATTCTGAACATTGATTTTCCGAAAAAACTTGATGCATCTTTTAAATATGCATTTGGATTTTCTAAAAACAAATAACACTAATAATAATCGTAGGTTAATATCTTTTTATACGCCAAAGTTAGGTATAGGGTATGCTACATAAAAAATGTATCAAATATTCAGGAAAATTAAACAAAAAAATAGGGTGCCTATTTGAAAGAAACAAGTACAACCACGCCCAGACTTTTTGACCCACCCTGTATATGTGAAAACAAGTTTTCCCAAAGGTTTACTTTAAACCGTTAAACTTCTATTTTAGACACTTTTTTTCAAAACGTCAAATGAATAAGTTAAGGGGGGGTGTCAATAAATAAAAAAATACTCTCTAAATGCAATGGCTGTCACAACTTAAGTTATTTACGTTTCTAATATACTCGTATTAAGACTACTTCTTAATAGAAGGCACTGTTTGCTGTGGTTGTATACCAATATTATACACATTAGCATTAGCTTGTCCAAAAAGTCTTAAATAAGAAAGTTATACTGATTTAAAATGTAGACAATATAAAATAACCACGCTGTATGGGTACGAAAAAAATTTATTTTTTAAAAAGTATTTTTAAAAAAATACATAGTAAAGGAGATTTTTAAAGTATATTTATTAAAAAAGCTTTTAGGAAAATTCCTCAATATAATATGAACTTTTTTTATATTTTTGACGGGAATCGGTCATTTCAGAAACGACATAATTCACATTTTTGGTCATTTTAAGATTATGTCAAATACTATAGAATGAAACGTAGGATTTATCATTTCAGGCAGAAACTGCACATCTCGGATTTATATTAAAGGGTAATATACTCCTCCAAAAATTTAGTTCCGGGCAGAAACAGCGTATGTCATGTTTTTAATGTATATATTTTTTATTTTTCTGAAAATATGGATTTCCTGACATGTGTCGTTTCTGAAATGACCGATTTTTAATATATGCACCCACCTGTATAATGACGCAAATTAGTTACCGAAGTAAATATGTGTATTCTCACTACCTGCAACCAAAAATAATTCGCCTCACTAAATTACTATTACTAGTAGTAACAGGTCTTCACAATCCGACATTTCTATTTCCTGTTTAACACAGTAAATTTAATGCAGCTATTGTAATTTTAGCAGCGCGTTTGATAACGCTCTGCATATCCCGTACAATGCATTATATCTGTCGAAAATTTGTATAGTTTAGTTCTGAAATGCGTTGCTTCTGTGGTTGAAACATTATATTAACGATGGGAGTTTAGGCGTAAATTTATTTGCAGCGAACAATTCAAAAGCAGAAGTGTTACTTGTCACTGTCGTGTAACAAAAAGAGGTGTATTTAAAAACGGTTTAAGACATATTAAAAAAAATTATGTTTTCGAATTCAATAAATGAGACACTTTTGTGTAAACATCCACGATGATCGATTTTTTTTGTAATATGTTAAAAACATTGGACTAATTATTAATTCTTTCTTATGAATGGAATATTTCACAGCTATTGCTAAAAAAATGCCATATCTTGATACTTTAAGTATGCTCTGACCTAAAACTAACTTTTATTGCATGAAAATGTGTTTGCTCGTGGGATTTATTATTATTATTATTTTTGATTTAAACTCGCTATTCTTCATCGATACTATCATACTATCATTATTCAACGGCCTATGCAAGCTATGGTCAAAGTTTACCGAATAAAAATATGCGCACAACATCAGGGGGGATGATACCAGTAGACGAGGTTGTCATTGGGACAATCTGGACTACCTCCTGTTTCTATTGTTGTCTAATTTTGTGCGTCAAGCCCGCGTGTTTTAATAATTTATCGTGGATCGTCTCCTGGACATTATTTGTATTCGGAACAGCAACATCAATCAGAAAGGTCTTTATTTTTATTTTGCTAACCAGGATTATGTCTGGCCTATTGGATCGTACAGTCAGTCAAACCTTGTTTTACCCCAATCCCAATAAAGTCGTTCTCGAGAGCAGTTTATAGAATGTAATCGTAGTATGTATTGTCATTTAGATGGTAAATTTGGGCTAGCTTTTGGTGAATGATTTTTGCAACACAATTACGCCGGTGCAGGTACTAGGTGAAGGATAGACGTGTACATCTGGCAGTTGTCTCTATTATTATTATTACAAATCCAGTATATTTTGGAAGCAAAAAAATCTTGAGTTGTTAAAATTATTGACATTTGTCACTGAAAATAATAAATAACATGAAGACTTTTTGGGTTTTAAGCCACAAAATATAGCAAATCAATAAAAAAATATACTAAATTACCTTAAAATTTTAATATGTGCTCTTTAGTTCTGTGAAAGTGCCCGAGGAACGACATTTGAAAATATATACTTTTTTGGACGTTTCGTGGGAAAGTCTACCCCGTCTTCAGCAAGCTACTGAAATAATAAACTAAGAACACTATATAACTTATTTTTTTTAAAACAGAAATTTAACATTCTGTCAGAGATTTGCTTTTTCGGTTAAATTTCTGATATTTTTATTATTTAGCTTGCTGAAGACGGGGTAGACTTTCCCCCAAAACGTTAAAAAAGCAGGTATTTTGCATTGTCGTTCCTCAGGTACCTTCACAGATATACCCACTTACACACACACGCACACATTAGTGCAGAAAAGTTACTTTTCCACACACCAAATATGTATTTAATGCAAGCCAAAACGGTTGTATTTCTTCCAAAAAAGTTTAAAATATGTCTAGAATATCCTGTAGAGAAGTACACAGGAAAGCTAATTAATTTTTACATTAAAGGTAATAAAAAAATTAAATAAAAAACAGTTGAACTTTAAAATACAATGAATGTCGTGCAACAATGAAAGGTCCATGTCAATAAAAGTCTTAAAAAATTACTCTCAAAGATTAAAATGGAATCATCTGGAGACCGTCAAGAAAAATCGTCCCACAGGTACAGGGTTATTCATTATATTTTTTTATATTATTATTTATAAATATACTAGACTTGACACCTTTATCTTTAGAGACACCCGAGAAATATGACAAAAACCCTGCCATAAGAATGTGTTATAGAGATGGAGAAAGCTCTACTTCATAGTAAATTCAAACGAAATATATTGCTTGTTATGGCAGGGATTTTCTCAAATTTCTCGGATGTCTTTAAAGATAAAGGTATCATATATTGTAGTATATTGATATTCGGATATGTAATTATATTACAAAAAATGTAAGTTGGTTCACTTTTTAATATATTTATAAAATGTTTTAAACTGTTTTTAGTTGATAATAACTCTTTTTTTATATATTTTATTATTTTCCGTATATAATACTGTAATGGAGTTTTCCCTTATATATTACAAACAAATAAATAAAAAATAAATGAGAGTAAAGATCCTACAACTTTGGTATATAATTTGTTTTCCATTTCCAAAAATAAAGGCCGAAGGTGGATGTCAAAATATAATTAATAACCCTGTACAAAAAAGAACACACATCTTTTTCCAAATAAATTTTACTAAATTATCACTTTCCCCACTTGTTAGAAAAATAACTATAACATGTAACAAACAAAAATGTAAAAGGTAGTGTAGACTTACAGATATACAAGAATTTTGTGATATATTTTAAGCCTTTTGGATACAAATAAACCATTACTTGTATATATCTACAGTATTTGATACAATTATTGGTGACTTACTAATTTTATTTTGAGGCATCTTTGACAAAACACATTTCACACCAAAATATCAAGGGTAGTCTACAAGACAAGAATTTTGTGAAATATTTTATAGCGTTTTGGATAATTATTTTGTAGTGGTTTTACTTTTATATATCCACAGCAAGATCCACAGCTTTTGATGCAAAACTGGTGACCTGTTCTATCCAAGTTTTTACCATATAAGTGATGCCAAGTCAATTAAGTATACAAAACCAAACAGATATTAAAAATAAAACCAAAACTAAAAATTAAATGGCAGATGGAATGAACAACTCATCCATAAATAACAGAAATTCGTGAATCTGGGCGGCTTTAATTTCACAGTATTTTACGAACCGAAAACGTTTTTGTCATTTTGCGGAGTTGTAGATAAACTAATTTTGAGTCGCGACTCTTTTCCAAAGGCAACTAATAAAATTAAATTGGGTGCTCATAAAACCGACATAAAGCGAGCCATACCGGCCACTACGGCAAATCATGGGGATAAATTAACTTTTAATGAACAACCGATGGCTGGCTAGATGCATCTGCACAGCTTGTGGCATTTATGCAGAAAAATAAATCATTTTGTACAATACCTTTTTTTATCCACGGCAGACCACGAAATCTGAAAGCATAACTGGGTACCGCATTTGCCGTGGGTGAGAAGATGGAAAGTTTATTGACGCGGGATTTAGAGACATATTTCATAATCGGAAAAATTTGTAAATTGGTAAAAATCCAATATGGCAAAACAAAATGGCGGCCTAGTAAAATGTTAAAAAAAGATATATCAAAAGACTTATCCATTTTATCTTAAATTTTGCACAAAAGTCAAGTATTATGTACGAATCAACTGGTAAACTTTTGGTATAAATCCAAGATGAAAAAACTACTTAATGGAGTGGTTTTAAATTATGTGCCATAACTAATTGTAGTATAGAGAAGAACTATCAAAACTGTGGTACTAATTCAAGATGACGAAACAAAATGGCAGCCAATTAAAATATTTGTAAGCATGAAAATAAATCACCCTCTCATGTTTTACACATTTTCAGGTTTTAGTGTCCCTAGATGCCAAAAAATATGTTCTATCAATTCTGTCGGTTTGTCTGTCTTTCTGTCTGTCAGTTCGCGGCTTACCTTTAAATCAACTCATCAGATTGACTTCAAATTTCAGTCAAAAATTAAGGGTCATATGGGGATGACCTGATAATATTTTGGTAAAAACCAATATGCCGTGATAAAATGGCCGCGTAGTGAAGCTTTTAAAAAATTATTACTAAAAAAATTAATTATCCAATTTCTTTAAATTTCTAAAAATATTTGAAAACATAGTATCTATGTGTTATTAAACGACTATGAACGGAACTAAATTGGATCACACTTCACTATTCCTAATAAAAGGAAAGATTCATAACGAGGGAAGCTCCGGATAAATTTTTAAGACTATGACTGGTACATGTATTTTTTCATAATCCAAAAATAATACAAGCGCTAAAACACTAAATTACATCTTTGGCAATAATTCCAAAAGAAATTAACATATCCATAAGCTGTTAATAAAAACAAAAAATCTAACATTTAATATCTTTTTTTTTAGTATATATACAAATACATATACATACATCTTAGAGTAAGAATAAAAATAGAGTTTATTATTTACATATTTAGCCACTGCCAAGATTACCTCACAGTATAAGGTCGATCGTACGACGATGCCAAGCCTAGCTAGGAACTCCACCGTTTATACCAATTTATATTTCGATGAATATGTTTAAACATGATACAATAAAATTTTCATACAAAGACTAGTCATGTTTTTCCAGTATTAGTTTCTAAGCGGTATCAAGAAATTACTTTTATTGTAAAATAGTAAAATACAAGCTAAAATGCCCAAAGCCTCAGATCTGATTACACCAGTAACAAGAGTTTTAGTTAGATATGGCAACCCCGAACGACAACTCCGCGTATTAGACCATCCCACTCTCGTATTAGACCATCCCACTTTCATTGTCAAGGAATCCTTATAGTAAAAAAGTATAATAGTCTACAGTAAAGATTGTTACAGGGTCACGTGACCGGCGTGGCTTAAAAACCAATAGCGGGTCGTGGAACTACAATAAATTTTAACATTAAAAAAATTAATTTGCTAAAACATATTTTAACCCAGAAATTAATTCAATTTAAATTGTCATTAGGTACCAAGCTTTCCTTAGCTTCACTACTGCATGTGTTTTAATGTATTATTATGTAATTGTTGATGTGGTTCAAATATTCTAATTATATGTTGCCTTACTTCAAGAAGCAGCGTCCTAAAGGTGCGGTGAGATTAGGAGAACATTGAATTTTTTAAATATTTAATAAATAAGTTTTATTTACCTTATCTTGCACGTTGCAAAACTAGGAGCCATAGCTGACCTAACTATAGTGCGGCAATGTGAGTTTGTAAAAAACGGCCGTTTAAATTTGGAATTGCCTTTTAATCACTAAGCAAACAGCTAGATTTCCTTTTTAAATTTAGACATTTCTAACATAATAAATATTTTTTCTAAATGTCACAATTACAAAATGACAGTGACATAAGCGAAACATAAATGGCGAACTAAGAGATTTAAGTACCATGGCAACTAGACCTGGATTATCTTAAACTTTTTTAGTGAATACGGGGGTTATGTCTAATGGAAGATACCTTATTCACTTATTTTGGGTCACATGACGTATTGACCAATCCGGTTCAGTATAATAGAACGTTTATTTCGTCGGGGGTCATGTGAGAATCCTCAGAAGCAAAATGATACAACAAGGACTCTGAGGTGATTTTTTTGACGATTACAATAGTTTTTCGTATCAGAAAATTATATTATAGAATATAACTATACTATATTAAAATAGTCAAAGAGCGTCTCACACTAAAAAAAACGTACCGTGATTTCGAAAATCACTAGATTTTGGATGAAATCTGGGGAAATAATAAAGTTTCTGATGATTTCGCGCCTTTTTTTAATTTTCACTTTGGGCCAATTCTTTATATAAGTGTTGTCAGGTAAGGGAATTTAAATGGCGATTCTTTGGGTAATTAAAAGTAAAAATGTGTTCGTAAACATGTTCTAAACTGGTTAGGATTTAAGATTTAGAATATTGAAAATTAAAAAAAAATCTTTTGTTTCTTAAATTTAGCTATTAACATAGAACAACAATATGACAAATGGCTATTCTATTTTTATCCTATAGCGCTCGCTTTTTTTTTACTTTTCTCGCAAGTTACAAAAAAACATGTTTTCTCAGTTCCGTCGGTTAGTCTGTATGTCTGTCCGCGACAAAGCTCAAGAACTGCTTGTCCTATTTACTTCAAGTTTTGGTTACAAATGAAAGGTGATATCATGATGACGTGGTAACATTTCGGTAAAAATCCAATATGGCAGAACAAAATGGCAGCCTACTAAAATGTTATAAAAGTCAATGCAGAAAACTACTGCATAGATTATGTTCAAATTCTGCTCAAAAATCAAATATTATATAGGGATGAACTGGTAAAAATGTTGAGACAAATTCAAAATGGTGGCCTAATTAAATGTTTAAAAATATCTGAAAAAAGTACTTATCGGATTGATTGATTGATGACATCCCCATTTTGAATATTTATTACTAAAAATGTATAAATTGCACACTTAATATCGATTTTTAATCAAATCTGTATAAATGTTAAAATTCGTTCGCAATCTAGGCATTCTTACTCTCATTTTTTAAATATTTACTTAAAATACAATGTATTCTCAAATACCTCCCAGATGCCTGCTTTCTTTCAGCCAAAGCTATACAAATGTTAAAATTCCGCCGCCATATTGGCATTACAATCTTAAATCTCTAAAATGTTGACAAAAATTCATGATGTGCAGTCTTAAATACACCTAAATGCGGAATTTTAATCAAATCTGCAAACATTTTAAAATTAGTCTGCTATGTTGGTGCCGCCATTTTTAATTCTCAAATCTTGACGAAAATTTCATAACTTTCATTCTTAAACACTTCTAGATACTGATATTTCAGCCAAATCAGTACAAACGACAAAATTCGTTCGTTATATTGGCGCCACCATTTTGATTTTTCTTGTGCATTCTTAAATGATTCCCACAAATGTTAAAATCATCTGTCCGACCTAGTGATATTATCATTTTGAACCCGCTATTTTGAATTTTTAAATGCTGACACTCTAAAGGCACCGATTTTCAGTTTAATCTACACAAGTAACAAAATTCGTCGGCCGTATTGGCGCCGCCATTTTGAATTTCTAAACGTTGACTAAAAAAATTAATATTTTTTAATATCCGAAAGTGTATGCATGTCAAATTTGAAAATAATCGGTAATGGAATTGGTGAAACATCCATTATAAGATTTGAACCAGACATACAAACATACAATCAGACGAGTGGGAAGCCAATAAAAGCTCGTTAAAAGCATTGATTTTAGTTTAAAACTGTAACAATAGTATTCACTAAAGAGTTCTAAATTTAGACAAGGTCTAACTTGACAGTAACAGGTTTAAGATGACATTTTTAACAACTGAACAAATAATTTTTCTAAATGTCACAATTACAAAATGACAGTGACATAAGGCAAACATAACTAAAAACTAAAGTTTAATATTATATAAATAGCTAATTTCCTTTTAAACTTACCCAAATTAATGGTTTGATTTTAGATAGGAAAGTAGGGAACAATTATTTCTTTGAAATTTGTAAAAATACCTATTTGCCTCATTAAGGAATAGGTAAGAATTCCTTTTGTCAACGATAATGAAGCATGGCCCATTTCTTCATTTTCGCACATCAAATAATTTAACAGGTCGTCATTTTGTTTCGCCATATTGAATTCATACAAATATTTATTTGTATCAGACGTAATTTTTGTGGAAAATTAAATAGAATTAAAGTTAATCGAGTAAGTGGATTTTTAGCTATACCAGAACAGACCGACCGACCGACAGTAATAGAAAAATATGCGGGAAGTGAAAACTCGCGCCGCCACTGGCATTCGTCAACAAATGGCCACGGCTTGGACATGGGCCATCCCCACTTCTTGTTTTATCGTAAAAATTGGTTGATAGAATGTGAAAAATAGGGGAACCATGTTGGCGCATACTCCTAACGTGATTTATGAATGACTTGTGATCGCTACTTTAATTCTTACTCTAAGACATACACTATACAATACCAAAAGATTTTTTCTAGTGGGCAAATAAAAAGAAAAATAAAATAAGTCTATTTATATTCAGAACTACTACTGAAAACAAACATAAGGCTTCTTGGACACAAAAGAAAAGAAAACGGGTTTCTCGAGTCAATATTTGTCAGACTTCAACTTGCTATGTATCTAAGACCTCTGTCTGTTAAGTAATACGGGCTGAACTAACTGAAGAGGCTCCTACGTAATGAATATTGTATATGAGCCTGTCTATGAAAGAGATACAGTTTATTACACCATATACCATATATATATATATATATATATATATATATATATATATATATATATATATATATATATACAGTGTGTCCGAAATTGGTTATGACAGTATTGGGATCTCGGAAACCGTGATAGTTACAAAAACGTTTAAATGGAGAAAGTTTTAGACAATTATGTTTGTAATTTAACGCCGTTTTGCTCGCGATTCTATCTTTTTTAGTTTTTGAGATATTTTGAAAAAACCAAAAAACTGCATTTTCGAAAAAGTCCTTTAATTTATTTACACTCACCGGCACAAAATTCCGCCACTCTCAAATTTTGACTAAGTTCAATGTTTTATAACTTTTTTATTTTTTATCCGATTTTCATGATTTTGTTATCAGTTTGTAGATCCATTTAATGCGTTTTTCTTCATTTATTTTGTAAAGTAGCATTTTTCGATTAGACTATATTATACAGGAGTAGATCAAACTGTTGTTTTTTGTCGTCACTTCAAAACACCCTGTAGAAAAATTGAGGTAGATAATTTTATTTACATACTGTTTCTGGTAATCAATAATGTATTCTAAACATTTCGTTTTTTGATTTATACCGTTACCTCATTTCTGCTTCGAGCTGCAGATTTTTTATTAAAACAATGTTATTTTTAGAAAATGCATGTCAAGCTTTCGGTTAAAAATTATCTACGTTGGCTAAGTAGGTGACAGAATGTTTGACAGTGACAATATTATAATTTGTTGTATGTTGTATGTCAATATGGTATTAACTCCAGCAGACGTGGGTAAAATTGTTGCGTTAATAGAGGATGGCCGTAGCAAAAGTTATGTCGCTCGTACTCTGAGAATTCCGAGGTCTACAGTTCGAGATGCCTGGAATAGGTACTTACAGACGGGAACTTTTACAAGGCGGCAAGGCTCTGGCAGAAAAAGAAAAACCACTGCAGTTGATGATCACTTTGTCGTCGTTAGTTCTTTAAGAGATCGAAGATCTACTGCTGTGTGTCTAAAAAATGACTTGCAAATGACTAGTGGAGTAAATGTAAGTGAAAAAACGATACGTAGAAGATTGGCAGAAGCTGGTCTTCATTCACGAAGGCCAGCAGTATGTCCACAACTCCTTCCTCGTCATCGGCAACAGCGACTAAGGTTTGCAAGATTGCATTCTGACTGGACTCTAGAACAGTGGGGAAACGTACTATTCACAGATGAATCCAGGGTTGGTTTGAGGTCGCCAGATGGTCGTGAGCGGGTATACAGACGTAGGAATGAAAGACATGCTGACTGCACCATATCAGAACGAATCTCATATCATGGCGGTTCAGTTATGATTTGGGCGGGTATTTCTACCGAAGCACGAACCGATCTTGTATTTGTTGAAAATGGAACCCTAACCGCACAGCGTTACATTGAGGAAATAATCCAGGAAGTGGTTGTTCCATTTGCTCCTTTCATTGGGAACCAATTTACATTAATGCATGATAATGCTAGACCTCACGTTGCACGTATAGTGAGCGAATATCTGGATGAAGTTGGACTTCCAAGATTGGAATGGCCCGCATGTAGCCCGGATCTCAACCCAATCGAACATCTCTGGGATCAACTTAAAAGGGCCGTACGGCGTCGTCCTGTGCAACCACAAACTTTGCAAGACTTACGACTGGCGCTGGCCGAAGAATATCAGGCTATTCCTCAGGAAAGAATAAGTAACCTTATTCAATCGATGCCACGAAGACTGCAAGCTGTAATTGCCGCGAGAGGAGGAAATACACGTTATTGAATTTTTATTGTTAATTATCTTTGTGATATACCTTGTGTTTTTCTTAATAAAAATAGGCTTCAAATCAGCGTTCCTTTTAAAATTTTGCAGCTCGAAGCAGAAATGAGGTAACGGTATAAATCAAAAAACGAAATGTTTAGAATACATTATTGATTACCAGAAACAGTATGTAAATAAAATTATCTACCTCAATTTTTCTACAGGGTGTTTTGAAGTGATGACAAAAAACAACAGTTTGATCTACTCCTGTATAATATAGTCTAATCGAAAAATGCTACTTTACAAAATAAATGAAGAAAAACACATTAAATGGATCTAAAAACTGATAACAAAATCATGAAAATCGGATAAAAAATAAAAAAGTTATAAAACATTGAACTTAGTCAAAATTTTAGAGTGGCGGAATTTTGTGCCGGTGAGTGTATTTATGAAAATTTTTAAAATCTGTAAGAACATTATCAAGGCAACTTTTTACGTAGAGTGCACCTATTAAGTCAGATTTTACATACAACGTTTCGATTTTCTAGAACCATCATCAATTTTGTTTTTTTCTTATGGCCGCTGTGTTCGATTTTAACAGTTTTGAAAAGAGCATTTCTTTAGCTTTTCAACGGTGTATCATACTTTGTAATTAGGTTATTACTAAAGGTGCAAAAAGTGCGTAGAGGAAATATTTAAACGTTTTTTGGAATTATCAAAGTAAAAAGTTAAAAATTAATAGTGTTAAATAGCAATATATTGTAATTTAACATCCAGTTCTACAAAAAATCAGTAAAAACTACTTAATAACATAATTGATTCGTGCACAATGTTCACACATGTTCAAACTACCACCCGCATATAACACTAACATCTTTGCCCAAGTAGGCTTTGCGTTTGAAATAAGACTGTTTAAACATTTTTTCGAACTATCGATATAAATTAAAATTTAATAGTTTCAAATAGCAATATTTTTAAATTGGACATTAAATTCTGCATAAAATCAGTAAGTTCTACTCAGTAACATTAATACTATGTGCACTGCACATAATGTACTCCGAAGAACGACTGTCGACAGAACTTCTTTTCAAGCGCTGCACTGATTAGAAGCTTGCTAGGGTTAGCCAATTTTAAGAATCGCAACAGAAAGTATGCAAGTATGACAAGGAATGGAATAGGCAAATATTAGAATATTTTAATGAAAATCTGGTTTTTTCCATAAGAAGAATTGAAACAGAACTTCACATTCTGAAGTTAACCGTTCATGGCGATTTAAAAGTACTAACCTTACAAGAATTAACAGAAAATCAGTATGAACTACCTACTCAATAAAATTAATAAAAAAATGCTACATAATACTAGGATTAAAAATGTTGACCGTTTCTTTCTATGCAGTGTCCGCATTTCCTTTCAACTGTTCTGATTACCCGTTGAATGGTATTTCTATTTATATTTTCTAGAATATTTCGGGTTCGCTGCTCAAGAACTTGCCTATTTTCTGGGGGGTCAAATTCGTATATTTCATTTTTCGCACATCCCCATAAATAAAAATCCAACGGCGTGATATCCGGGGATCTAGCTGGCCAGCGGACAGGACCACTGTTGGATATGACGTTTTCACCAAAAGTTGTTGTTAAAAAGGTTTGTACATCCCTGCTGTTATGTGCAGGACAACCGTCTTGCTGAAACCACAAGCTATTAAACTGATCATCTGGCACAGCTTCTCGAATGGCAGGAACTATTTGATTCTGTAACATGGCAAGGTATCTTGGGCCTGTCAGTGTCTGATCAAAAATAAAGGGACCAATGAGACGATTTCCTAAAAAGTAATGGAAAATATTGAATTATAAGCAATTCAATTAGACTATGTTTATCTTACCAAGCATCCCGCACCACACATTAAAACCAAATCGCTCTTGCAGCCTGCGTGGATCGCGTAGTTGCGGATTTTCAATTGCCCAATAATGGTGATTTTTTTTATTAAAAATGCCACAGTTTGTAAAATGAGTCTCATCTGACCAAATGACTTTATTGCAAAAAGCGGGATTTTCTCGACATCTATTGATATACCAATTACAAAAAACAATTCTTCTTTCGAAATCACCTGCTTGAAGTCCTTGCACAATTGTTGGCTTGTAAGGACGATATTTAGTTACTTTTAAGACGCCATGAACGGTAGAGAGAGTTCTGTTTCGCTTCTTCTTGTAGATGAAGTCGGATTTTCATTACAATATTCTAGGATTTGCCTATTGCGTTGCTCGTTGTCTTTTGCATACTTCTTTGTGCGAATCTTATATTAAAACTGCCAAACTCAAGCAAGTTTCTAACCAGCGTTTGAAAATAAGTTCTGCCAGGCTGCCGTCTTTCGGGGTACGTGTCAAAATACACATCCATGGCCCTGTTTGCATTTCTTTCATTTTTAATATAACACACTAACATATCAAACATTTCTTCATTAGAAAAGTTTAACGCCATTGTAATCCTTATTAAAACAGCGATGAATGTTAAATAAAACTTAAACGTTGCATTTTTGACAGATTAAAAGCATGCTATTATTTCAAAACCAAAGCCTACTTGAGCAAAGATGTTAGTGTTATCTGCGGCTGGTCATTTGAACATTTGTGAACATTGTGCAATGCTATTGAGTAGTTTTTACTAACTTTTTGTTGAACTGGATGTTGAATTACATATTGCCTTTTAACACCATTAATTTTTAATTTTTTACTTTGACAATTCCAAAAAACGTTTAAATATATTCTCTACGCACTTTTTGCACCTTTAGTAATAACCTAATTACAAAGTGTGATACACCGTTGAAAAGCTAAAGAAATACTCTTTTCAAAACTGTTAAAATCGAACACAGCGGCCATAAGAAAAAACAAAATTGATGATGGTTCTAGAAAATCGAAACGTCGTATGTAAAATCTGACTTAATAGGTGCACTCTACGTAAAAAGTTGCCTTAATAATGTTCTTACAGATTTTGAAAATTTTCATAAATAAATAAATTATAGGACTTTTTCGAAAATGCAGTTTTTTGGTTCTTTCAAAATATCTCAAAAACTAAAAAAGATAGAATCGCGAGCAAAACCGCGTTAAATTACAAACATAATTGTCTAAAACTTTCTCCATTTAAACGTTTTTGTAACTATCACGGTTTCCGAGATCCCAATACTGTCATAACCAATTTCGGACACACTGTATATATATATATATATATATATATATATATATATATATATATATATATTGTGGATATACAAATTACAAAACGACTTTTTTTGGGACATTGGTAATATTCAGTCATTAAAATAAAATTTATATTAGTGAACATTTAATGTTCACTAATATAAACGGAAAGGTAATAGGCAGTTACCAGTTTCGATGGCTTTCGTCAACTTTTTCAACTGGTAGTTTTTAATCTAAAACTAAAATCGTACCCTAAAATGACCATGAACAGTCGACCAATGAAGAAACGAAATACTTTTAACAGCGAAATGTTATACATTAAAAAAAATCCTCCCTCTATAAATGATAAATCAGAAATAATCAATCTTAATAAAATACATTTTAACATTTATAATTAGGTTTTAATTACGAAATAGAAAAGAAAAATGCATTTTTATAGGTTTTGGGTGTTCCTCGAGTAATAAAATCAAATAAATTTCAGTTATTTCATTCAGTTCGTATAGTCTTTCTCGTCTATGTGGTCCAAATTTTATATTGTTTTTACGTTGTTGGTGCTATCTATTTTACCTAATATGTAAAACAAAATATTTTGTATAAGTTATGTGTTCGAGACACAAAGTTTTGTCAATGGATTATATTTATTACGTTTATTTTCAGAATATATAAGGGGTTTAGGGGAGAAACAACTCCTCCGTCAAAGTTTTGAGCATTCAATCTTACTGAATTTAAAAGCAAAGTTCCTTTTTTAGTCATTAAATTAAATGTTAGACTCATTTCTTCATGTTTATTTTTGGTGGTAAGATTTTCATTTGTGAACTGTTTATGGTTATTTTAGGGTCGATTTTACTTTTAGACTAACAACTACCAGTTGAAAAATTTGTCGAAAGTCAACGATACGTTCTGAGAACAAACCGAAAAGAAACTGCATATTTTTTTTTAATATATCATGGATTATTTCATTTATGGTATCCAGAAGTTTCGTTTTACAAATATCAAGATCATTGAAAATATCCTTCATAATATAATTTAAAGCTGAAGATTTATTAAATCTATATAATATTTGTCAAGCAAGAGGACATTGTGTCTTTAAATGAAAGACAACAAATTAAATTGAAAACCGCATTCCGATAGTTTGTAAGAGCGAATTTTTCAGTTTAACTTGTTAAAGTTTTCCCAACGAAAGTTTCCCTGACGAAATAAGATTTACGAGTTTTTAATTCCAAAAATGAAAAAATAACACTGGCGTTTTATAAGAGAAAACATTCTTGAAGTCTTTTCTCTTATATTCAAACCAGTATTGATTTTACCTGCATTTTTATACAACTTCACATCATGCCGTGAATAAGTTTGTTTATTTTACATTGTTCAGCTGACTTATATTTTGTACAGTGTTCGATATATGGATAGACTTATACACGGAGAAGAGGGAATAGACTACAAAAATAATTCTATTATGATTTTATACGTTTATTTTCAGAATATATAGGGGGTTTAGGGGAGAAACAACTCCAGCCTCAAAGTTTTGAGCATTCAACTTAACTGAATTTGAAGGTTTAATCATTACATTAAATGTTTCTTTTATTCATATCAAAAAGTACGGATAAAATATGATTAATTACTATTAAAAATAATAATTTATTAAAACATTTAAAATCCTCGCTTTTATAAAGTGAACTACAAAGTCATTTAGTAACACAAATAATGTCTTTTCAAATATTTTTATTGGGTGCCAATTTGTTCCACCATATTGGATTTGTACCATTTTTTAACCAGTTTCTACCTATGCCACGCTCGATTTATGTGCATAATTTAAAATATATAGTTTTTCAGGCTAAATCACTTTATTTGACCAATTCATTCCTATGTAACATTTGATTTTTATAGGAACCTACAAAATCCGAGGTAAACTAGATAATTAAGTAATAATTTTTTTAACATTCCACTAGGCCGCCATTTGGTTCCATTTTAACGAACATGTTACTAGGTCATCCCCAGACGATACTTAATTTTTAGCCAAAATTTTACGCCAATCGGGTCAGTAGTCTTTTAGCTACACCGCGAACTGATAGACCGATAGATTGTTGACGGATTTAAGAAAACATATTGTTGAAATCTAGGCAGGGCCGTTTTTAGGGGTGTGCACGGTGTGCCGGCACAAAGGCGGCCAACGCCAAAAACACAAAATTAGCCATTTGATTACAAAAATATACCTATATTTTTGTTTTCAAAATAAAGAAAAATTAAATTACATTTTGTTAGGCTTTTAAGATAAAACATTCATAAGAAATTTATTACCGGTCATTTCTTTTTTTGCTGTGCATGAGTTGCCGAAATTACAATTGAACTATTTATAGCAGCGTTCCTTGGAAAAGCAATAAAAATGATAGATAAGGGCGGCCGCTTTTCAATGCAAAAATGTTTGTTTATACTTCATAATTGGTATGTGTACAGTATATAGTTTTATATAGCTCTATATACTGTAGAATGGGGCAGTTTTTAAATGTTTTGTTTTTCTTTTTAGTATTCGATTAACTAGCGAGAGTTTAACAGTGATATAAAGTGTTTGTTGTTTAGTTATTTTTTTCTACATTTTGCAAAAGTGAAATTTCAAAAGAAACAAATTTTCGTAATTTAAAAAGGTAAGTTCTTCGGATAGATATTACTTTAATTAATATTACCATCCAAATCCGCATCTTACGTTTTGGATTTAATATTAAACATGTGAAAAAAATTTTTTTTTAGCTTGAGATCAAAAAGTGGTTTATTGTTAATTTTATGTCTAGATTAATTTTCTATATTTCAAGTTTTAAAAAATGTATAAAGTAGTTTTTTCTAACTTTAATTACCTTTCAATTTTATTTCCAGATGTCCGATAGAAAAACAAAACGTTTATCTGGAGCTCAATATAAAAAAAGAAAATTAGAAAAGGAAGAAAACAAAAAAAAATTAAGTGGATCTTTGCAAAAATATTTAGTTCCATCAACATCGTCACAGGGTACAGATACAATTGAGGATGAAAATGTAAAGGATGCACATAAAGTAAGCGACCCTGAAGAAAAAAAACACCCTGAATCAAATACAGAAATAGATGATGAAGAAAAGATGCTCTTAACCGATGATAATCCTAACTTAAACGAAGTTATCCCTGAAACTAATGATGATTTTGATGTCAGCGACCCATTCACCTGGCCGGATATTTTACAAAATCAAGTTATTGAGCAAATAGTACAAAACGATTTTCAGCATATAGAAAAAAAATTTCCTTCTGATGAATCGGGAAGGAAATTTTCTTCAACTCAATATTTTCGAATTTTGCCAAATGGTGAAAAAATTAAAAGAGCTTGGTTGGTATACTCTTGTAGAGCAAATAGCATTTTTTGTCTTTGTTGTAAAATATTTTGTAAGGAAGTGTTTAAGTTAAATAGCAAAATGGGGTATTCTGATTGGCGACATCTTTCACATATTTTATCCAAGCATGAATCTTCTGTACATCACTTGCAAGCTAATCAAAAATGGGTTGAGTTAAAAATGTCATTAAATAAAAAATTAACTATTGACAAAGAACGGCAAAATTATTTTGAACTTGAAAGGGAACGCTGGCGCTCTATCTTAAAAAGAGTTATTGCAATTATTCAATTTTTAGCTGGACAATCATTGGCATTTCGTGGAAAAAGTTCCGTCTTATACGAACAAAATAATGGCAATTTTTTAAAAGCTGTTGAAATGGTGGCAAAATTTGATCCAGTGTTATCCGATCATCTAAAAAAAATTACAAAGACCCAAGAATCAAAAAGTAAAATAACTCACTATTTGGGAATTCATTTTCAAAACGAAATAATTACTTTGCTAGCAAAAAATATTTGCCATCATTTTACGACACTCTTAAAAAAATCCAAATATTTTTCCATAATTTTAGATTCTACTCCAGATGCAAGTCATACAGAGCAAATTACATTTGTAGTCAGATATGTAGACTGTAACGAAGAAAATGTTGTCATAAAAGAGTGTTTTTTGGGTTTTTTTCCTATTTTATATACAACTGGGGAAGGGATTTTTAACCTATTGGTTAATGATATTTTGCGTAAGTTTGAATTAGATATTAGGGATATAAGAGGTCAGGGCTATGATAATGGGGCCAATATGTCCGGAAAACATATCGGACTTCAACAAAGGGTAAAAAATGTTAATTCCAGGGCTATATTTGTTCCTTGCACCGCTCACACACTAAATCTAGTAATAAACGATTCCGCTAAAATCTCCCACGAAACAATAAATTTTTTTAACATCGTGCAGGAACTGTATGTATTCTTTTCTTCTTCTCCTTTTCGTTGGGATGTTTTAAAAAAAAAGTTAGTAATTTAAATCTTACATCGGTAAGTGACACCCGATGGGAAAGCAGAGTTAAAGCGCTTAGACCACTTCGGAATCAACTAGGAAATATTTGTAAAGCTTTGGTTGAGCTTTCAGAAGATGTTACAAGAGACTCAAAAACAAAACTAAGTGCCAATTCATTATTAGAAAAAATAAAATCATTTACTTTTATCTGTAGCTTAGTCATATGGTACGAGTTATTAGTTAAAATTGACGTAGTCAGTAAATTATTGCAAAAAATTAATATTGATCTGACTCAGTGTGTCACATCATTAAAACATGTACTTAACTTTATTAACGAAATGCGATCGGACCAAAGTTTTAACACTTACATAGAAATTTCATCCAATTTAGCAAATGAAATTGATGTGGAACCAGATTTTCCAGAAGTTCGTATAAGGCGGAAAAAATCCCAATTTAGTTATGAAAGTACAGACAATGTATTAACTAACGAACGAGAGAAATTTAAAATAAATTTTTATTATACTGTTATTGACCGAGCTAGAATATCAGTAGAAGAAAGGTTTAATTCTCTTTCGTATTGCAGTAATATTTTTAACTTTTTAACACGGTTTCATGATGTGACATCGGATGATTTAAAACAAAAATGCGTTGAACTTGAAATCGCATTAACCGAAGACGAATCGAGGGATATAAGTGGCGTAGAACTATTTGAAGAAATTGTTACATTTAAATCTCTAACAGATCAAATCAAACCTATTGAGATTCTAAAATTTATTTATAGTAATGATTTGGTCTCATCTTTTCCTAATTTATGTATAAGCTTGAGAATTTTTTTAACAATACCAGTAATGGTTGCATCTGGTGAACGGTCATTCTCAAAATTAAAAATAATAAAAAACTATTTAAGATCTTCTATGTCACAGGAAAGGCTTACAAATTTAGGTATAATTGCCATTGAAAATGAAATTTGTGAAAATTAAGACCATAATAAAATAATAGACGAGTTCGCAAGTACAAAAGCCAGAAAAATATTTTTGAAATGAAGAGGTTGTTTTTTTATTGGGACTTGCTTAGTTTTATACTTAGATACAATATAAAAGATACCAATTTTTGTTTGTTTGGCTTTTATATTATTTGATATTTAAATAATTAATAGTTTAAACATTTGTATTTTGTTTTATGTTGTTTATTGTTTCGTTTAATAGATTATTACCTTATGTTATGATACAATGTTAGTTGTTAATGTATACGTAGGAACTTAAATATATTTTTTTGTTCAATAAATATTGTTTTTTTTTTGTTATAAAAGGGCGGCCGTTTTATTTCTGCACAAAGGCGGCCGAGGGGCTAGGAACGGCCCTGAATCTAGGGGCGCTAAAACGACATGTACAACTTGGGAGATTGATTTTGTTACGATAAAAAATTGTATTTGGCCGCCATTTTGTTCCGCCATCTTGAACTCGTACCAGTACCAGGAACAATTAGCACAGAATTTCAAAACAGTCTATTAAGTAGTTTTTCAGGCTGAATTAATGAATAATTTATTAGGAGTCATATTTTGATTTCGCCATTTTGGATTTGTACCAAACTTTTACTAGTTGATTCCTACATAATATTTGATATTTGCGCAAAATATGAAATAATTTTTTAAATATTTCATTAGGCCGCCATTTTGTTTCGCCACATTGGATTTTCACCAAAATATTACCAGGTCATCCCCATGTGAACCATAATTTTTAACCAAAATTTAAACTCAATCGGGTAAGTAGTTTTTAACTATGCCGCGAACAGACAGACATACAGTCCGACGTATTCGAGAAATGTCTATTTTTAAGTACTTGTATTGGTATAAATAAATTGTTTTCGTAAAAACCAATCATTAAAAAGAAAATTTCATTTTCAATGGCAGTGCATACTTAAAAATTTTGCAAATAGGAACAGTTTATTATTATTTTTTATTGAATGCCCTTTCTATATTTTCATTTTTTTTAATCTACTACTATTACACATTATGTTCCTAAATTAATTTGTGTTGGAGTTACTCATATAAATTCACATTTGGAAAGAAAAAGTTTTTTACTAGGCAATTCAATACCCTGTAGAATCTAGTCGCATTTGACGCATCTCGTTAAACTGGAAGTATGACTTTGGATGCCTCGGAAAATGCAATCCCTTTTGATGTAAAAATTTTTAAATCGGGACCTGTAGTGGAAAACAATTCCGCCTAAATCGGTACGTCTGCTAACCCTAACCCTATTTAACACATTTTTCTAAATTACTTCAAAACGGTACAAGATATCAAAAACGTACTGGGGGATATAACATTGGTAAAATAAAGCAGAAAATCTGATATTAGTACTAGACTAGGTCAGTGTCGCTACAGAAAAAAAATTGAGATGATCAACGGGGTGCGAAATTTGATCAAATATCTCTAGAAATGCAGAGGGTATATAAAAAAAACTAAAAAATATTTAAAATTTTAACCCAATATATCTTGAAAACGAAGCAATTTAAAACCTATGTTTCTAGGAAATTTTAACCTTAGAATAAGCCAAGAATTAACCTCCTTCAGTATATATATATATATATATATATATATATATATATATATATATATATATATATATATATATATATATATATATATATATGAAAATAATAAACACCCTGTATACGAAAGAGTCTGGTATTGTCACGAGAACTTTATACGCAAATTTAAAGTTAATCAATTAAATGGAAATGGGTAAAAAATCCATTCCAAGATTTGAACAGGACCAACATACAATTTGTATACAAACCAAACACCCACACAAACAGAGAATTAAAGTTAATAAAAATGTGGTACAATAATGCCAGTTTAAGCAGTGCATGGTCGACAAATACAGTTAAAACTTAGGTTAAAACCGTGCAAAATAATAATGTAATTAAAAATACACATAATGATATTCACTAACTAAAATTCCATTGAGTATGCAACATAAGTCCGAAGTCTTATACATTTTAATGTTTTGGCCAATTCAAATGGACATTTCCGTGTCGATTTTGTCAGCAATATAAGCACTGCCAGGGCAACCCATATCCAGACGAAAATCTCAGGAATGCTTTTTATTGTGATTAATGTTTTCCTCTGCCGAAATTGTAAATAATTAAAAAAAGGTTTTTTCTGCGCTCCCCCTAGCCTAAATATTTTAAGGCGAGGCGCCGCAGAAGCAATAAAATAAAATAATAAAAATAAAATCCCATTAGACAGACAAGCACCTATAAATCTACGATAAAACAGGATTCCGGAATTAACCGATGTACTCCTTTAAGACCGAACATAAAACGTGCGAAATTGTAAAAAAGTCCTTGAGACACATCATTGCGTTTATATTTACAGAATCGTGCGGTGAACCTGACTGTGACCTTTTTAATTTCCATTGATATATTTTTCTAATTTAAACTACAGACGTGGTACACGAGTATAGTTTCATTATAAAATAATATGCCTTGTGGTGTGTCCTTAGAGGAAGAATAAAAATAGAATTCATTATTTACATATTTAGCCACTGCCAAGATTACCTCACAGTATAAGGTCGATCGTACGACGATGCCAAGCCTAGCCAGGAACACCAATGTTTATACCAATTTATATTACGGTGAATAATTAAACATGATGCAATAATATTTTCATACAAAGAATAGTTATGTATTTCTAGTATTAGTTTCTAAGCAGTATAAAGAAATTACTTTTATTGCAAAATAGTAAAATACAAACTAAAATACCCAAAGTCTCAGATCAGATTTCACCAGTAACAAGAGTTTTAGTTAGATATGGCAAACCCGATCGACAACTCCACGTATTAGACCATTTCACTGAGGTATTAGACCATCTTACTTTCATTGACAAGAGATCCTTATAGTAAAAACGCATAATAGTCTACAGTAAACATTGTTACAGGGTCACGTGACCGGCGTGGCTTAAAAACCAATAGCGGGTAGTGGAACTACAATAAATTTTAACATTAAGGAACTTAATTTGCTAAAAAATATTTTACTAGATACCAAGCTTTTCTTAGCGTCACTACTGCATGTGTTTTAATGTATTATTGTATATTTGTTGACATGGCTCAAATCTTCTAATTATATGTTGCCTTATTTCAAGAAGCAGCGTTCTAAAGGTGCCGTGACATTAGAAGAACATTAATTTTTTAAATATTTAATAAATAAGTTTTATTTACTTTATCTTAGACATTGCGAAACTAGGATCTAACTATGGTGCGGCAATGTGAGTTTGTAAAAAAATGGCCGTTTAAATTTGGAATACCTTATTCACTTATTTGGGGTCACATGACGTATTGACCAATCCGGTTCAGTATAATAGAACGTTTATTTCGTCGGGGGTCATGTGAGAATCTTCAGAAGCAAAATGATACAAAAAAGACTCTGAGGTGATTTTTTTGCCGATTACAATAGTTTTTCCTATCAGAGAATTAAAATAATTAGAGAAATTTAATAGTCGAAGGACGTCTCACGCTCAAAAAAACGTACTGTGATTTCGAAAATCACTAAATTTTGGATGAAATCTGGGGAAATAATAAAGGTTCGGATGATTTCGCGCCTTTTTTTAATTTTCACTTGAGTTGGGCCAATTTTTTATAAGTGTTGTCAGGTAAAGTAATTTAAATGGTGATTCTTTGGGTATTAAAAGTAAAAATGTGTTCGTAAACATGTTCTAAACTGGCTAGAATTTAAGATTTAGGATATTGAAAATTAAAAAAAATCTTTTATTTTTTAAATTTTAGCTATTAACATGGAAAAACAATATGACAATTGGCTATTCTATTCGTATCTAATAGCGCTCGCTTTTTTTACTTTCCTCGCAAGAGGAAAGTATTCTATTTGCAAAAAAAAACATGTTTTCTTAGTTGCGTCGGTTAGTCTGTATGTCTGTCCGCGACAAAGCTCAAGAACTGTTTATCCTATTTACTTCAAGTTTTGGTTAAAAATTAAAGGTCATATGATGATGACGTGGTAACATTTTGGTAAAAATCCAATATGGCTGAACGAAATGGCGGTTTATTGAAATGTTAAAATAATATTACTAAGAAACTGCTTATCCATTTTATCCAAATTTTGCAGAAAAAGTAGGTTTGACATGACCATCAACTGATAAGGTTTACTACAAATCCAAAATGGCGGCCTAATAAAATAATGTGTGTCAATGCAGAAAACTACTACATCGATTATATTCAAATTTTGCTCAAAAATCAAATATTATTTAGGGACGAACTGGTAAAAATGTTGAGACAAATTCAAAATGGGGGAACAAAACGGTGGCCTAATTAAATGTTTAAAAATATCTGAAAAAAGTATTTATCGGATTGATTCATTGATTGATGACATCCCCATTTTAAATATTTATTACTAAAAATGTATGAATTGCTCACTTAATATCGATTTTTAATCAAATCTGTATAAATATTAAAATTCGCTCGCATTTTAGGCATTCCTAGTCTTATTTTTTCAATGTTTACTAAAAATGTATGATAAGTATTTTCAAATACCCCCAGATTCCTACTTTCTTTCAGCCAAATCTACACAAATGTTAAAATTCCGCCGCCATGTTGGCATTAAAATCTTGAATTTTTAAAATGTTGACAAAAATTCATGATGTGCCCCTAAATGCCGAATTTTAATCAAATCTGCAAAAATTTTAAAATTAGTCTGCTATGGTGGTGTCGCCATTTTTAATTCTCAAATATTGACTAAAATTTCGTAACTTTTATTCTTCAATACTTCTAGATACTGATATTTCAGCCGAATCTGTACAAATGACAAAATTCTTTCGCTATATTGGCGCCACCATTTTGATTTTTGTTGTGCATTCTTAAATAATCCCCACAAATGTTAAAATCATCCGTCCGACCTGTTGACATTGTCATTCTGATACCGGTATTCTGAATTTTTAAATGCTGACACTTTTAAATTTTCCTAGACACTGTGTTTCAGTTTTGGCTATACAAGTAACAAAATTCGTCGGCCGTATTGGCGCCGCCATTTTGGATTTCTAAACGATGACTTAAAAAATTCGGATTTTTTATATCCGAAAGTGTACGCATGTCAAAATAAAATAATGGGTAATGGAGGTGCTTAAAAATCCATTACAAGATTTGAACCAGACATACAAACATACAATCAGACGAATAAGAAGCCAATAAAAGCGCGTTAACATGACATTTTCAACAACTGAACAAATAATTTTTCTAAATAACTAAGTGTTAGGAATGATTTGCGGGACGCAGAGAAAAAGAAAATGGTAAATTTTCTTGCTTTGGTAATTCTTGGAAGTATCATTGACGGTATTATTAAGACGAAAAACGTAATTCTATCTGTTCCACAGTCTGCCTTTAAAGATAGACCATCTACAAAGGATTCAATTCAATTCCTAACATCCCAGCTTAACGATGTACTTGATTTTAGCAATCCTTGCATATGTCTGTTCATCAATCTTTCTAAGGTTTTTGATACTGTCAGTCACGAAATGCTTCTAGATAAATTCCAGTGTTATGGTGCCAGGGGAAAGATTTTCCAGTTATTAAAAAGCTATTTATGTAACAGACAACAAAGGAAAAAATTTAATGAGGTACTTGGTGATACAAAAATAATAATTTAGTATGGAGCATCGCAAGTTACTGTAACTATGACTAAAAATGAAGAGTACAGTAATCAGTTTCGCAGACTTTATAAAATTGCCATCAATTTAATACCTCTTGACATAGACAAGGTAAAAAACATATAATTCTCGTCGAATAAAACCTACCTTCCAAAATTGGTAATTTGAAAAAAAATACAAGAAAGTTTGACCATATTACCAGGAATTACAAAGGATTGTTATTTAAAATGAAACTTGTCTAAAAAAAAGTTAATTGTCAGAAAAAGAAGACTGTTGAGTTAGTTCACGTATCTCAGATAATGTTTAAATAAAGATCATCTAAGAGTGCTGTATAGGTTATTGTCATCGTACCTATGGAATCTTAGACCGCGAATTAAATTCTTAGTAATCCAGATGTACTTGATTCTAACAATCCTTTCATGTGCCAAATTCACTGATATTTCTAAGGTTTTCGATACCGTCAGTCAGGACAGGCTCCCAGGTAAACTCAAATATTACGATCTCACAGGAAATGTTTTCCAATTATTGAAAAGTTATTTATATAACAGAGAACAAATGGCAGTCTGTCGGGTACTCAGTGATACTAGAATAATTCAGTATGGAGTACACACGGTACGGTAACTACTACTAAAAATTGGGATTCCCTAAATCTATTAAGTTGAGCAAGATATTATAATTCTAAAAAATTGGTACCAATGTAATAAATTAACTCTTGACGTATACAAGACGTATTTTTTCGTTTAAAACCTACCTAAAATTGACAAAATATGAATTGCGAAGGAAATAAAATACAAAAAACTAAGTAAGTTTAGTTATCTCACCTATGGAATCTTAGGCTATGGAGAAGTCACAGAAGATTATTTAAAAAATATCAATATACTCCAGAAATGATTTATAAAAATAATATAGATATGAGAGAAATAAGATTTACCCGAAATACAGCTTTTTTGAAAAAACAAGTATATCTAACATATTAACGACTCACGGCCAAAGATCACTTAAATATTTTTCGCCCAGATTGTACAATCTATTGCCAAAAAATATTAGAAAGATTGAAAATCCAAAAAGGTTTATTACTGTTTAGTGTTTTTACTGGCTTTTTAAAATCCTACTTGTGAATTATGATGTATAATTTTATCGGATTTTATCAATTTGTGGCCGATATCCAACTGTGATTATGAAACCCCTAATTGCGATACATAAACTTGAATATGATATCACTTTACAATCATTTTGATGCTTCAGTGATTTTCTGCAATCTTTATCCTTAGTTTTATGACATCGCACGCTGAACTTATTCTTTATTTATTTTTTAAATTCCTTAATTTTAAAGTCACGAAACTGTACCAAGTTTTGAATGAAAGTCCTTATTATTAACAGACAATTAAAAATAGGTGAATAATACGAATAGTTCTGTCTTGCACAGAATCATCCATCTCTAACACCAGGTGGTGTTAAATTCGAAAAGGTTATATGGTGCCCATTCTAAGAATTTTTCAAGTTTCTGGAATAAATGCATTATGACACTGCTTGTGTCATAGTTAAATTCGGTCTTTGAACCAGGGTTGGAAAAGCTTAAGCTAGATTGAAGGGTGCTATCTTCCGCAAAATTGTGAAGGACTGATCAATGTACAGAAACCACTGAAGTAACATCGAATGGTTAAGTGTCAATGAATGCATATCTTTTCGGAGAAAGACTGTATTTGTGGAGTTTGTTAAAAACAGCATGATACCAGATTTGCTAGAAGGCTTGGAATATATCAAGATACGAATAAATAGATTTGATTCATCTATGAAGTATGTCTTGCTTGTTAGAATTGATAATTCTCCACTGCCCATTGTTATATTCATGAATAAAAAAGTGGTAGACTGAGGTTAGAAAAGAGAATTTTGGAATATTTTTGGAAACAAGATGCAGACGGGCGCTGTTTCAAACTTTTGATAAGATACCCTTGTTGTAAGACGACACCGACGCGACCTCTTCTATTACATTCTGTTCTACCATGTGACAAGAAAAGTAGCTGACCCAGTATTGGAGCAGTGGTGACACCAAAATGCACAATCGCATACTATTAAAAAAACTACAAATATCAATCTGGAGAGTTATTAATACTCTTCATGATTGTCGTTATTAGTTAATATTATGTACTGCTACTTTTTTTAAGCCATGGTAGATCACCAAAGTCTAAAGCCTAAGTCTAGGAACATGGTTGCCTGGAGTGAAAACATTGCAAGTTGGTTGACACAATATTTAAAAACTTTTAAACTAGGAAATGAAGGAAGAACTTTACTAGCAGCAGGTTCTATAATCCGGATACTGTGTAAATAAATCAGCAAACAAATTGGGAGGTTCTTGGACTTTGTAGTGGAAGGATTAAGAGACGCACGTAATAATTAATTGTTTAAGTCTTAGATCAGAATTCCTGATATAATATCTATAAAAAAGAGACAGATCATCCACAATCCTAACGATCAGGTAAGGACAGTTTCTTAAAGACTTTTGGACCATCAATTTGAAGATTACCTGTTCTTTGAATACAGTCAAGGAAGTTAAGGAGACAGCCATGCAATATATGTTAGGAGTTATAACTCTATTATGTTTCTGTAAAAAGAGATAAATAGGTTGCAATACTGCGATTCATTTAATCTGATTTAATTTTGAATTTCAGTTTTACAGATAATCTATGGCAATTTTATTTTCAATAAAACTAACACGACGAATTATGAAAAAAGATCTTATACGTATACACACATAAGTTCACTACTCACTATGGGATGCGTTTCATCAAGATACATGCAATAACGAATTGGCACACAATTCAACGAATTAACGTATATTTCATCAACATACTTAATTCATCAATTTTATGTATATGTATGTATATATATATATATATATATATATATATATATATATATATATATATATATATATATATATATATATATATATATATATATATATATATATATATATATATATATATATATATATATATATATATATATATATATATATATATATATATATATATATGCTTCCTCCGAAAATATTATCGCAATTATAAAACTTGCCTGAAGAAAAATGTAGCCATAAGTTTCGTTTTAAAGCAAAGTGTAATAAGAGAATTATTATGAGTATTCCGAAGTGTGATAAAATACTAAATTTCATAAAGAAATTCGGAAGTACTTTTCTATTAGCAGAAACTGTAATGTTTTGCCCTTACGCTGATTACTAAAAAAACTGAGTAGGCTGAAACAAAATTGAACATCCTGTTGTTACGCAAACTTATAATCTTGCATTGTACTGACAGTAGATAATTTAAGTGTTTGGTTATTTTATTACATTGAATATTTTTCTGTTATTTTCATCATGGTAGTTAAAGTAATAAACCAGGAAAAAATTTAAATTGTGTTAATTATTGGAGATCGTTATAAAACATGTCCTTAAGCGTTTGAAATTTTTATTAATAGACATCCAGACAAACAAATAAGCTATGTTACTGTTGCAAATGTTTAAAAGTTTAAATTCACTGGGTCTGTTGTTAATACGTTTAAAAGAAAAAACCAAACCTGGTCTATTACCGAAGAAAATCATATGCAAGTTTTACAAGCGGTCGTTAAAAATCCTAAAGTATCAGTGAGGAAAATATCAGAATCACAATTCCAATTTTTTACAAAGGACGTTTTCAAATAGCTGGATAGGAAGGTATTCTGCAATCCCGTGGCCAGCCAGGACTTCCGACCTAGCCCCGTTGGACTTTTTCCTTTGAGGACTGTTAAAGTGTTAAGGACAGTCATCAGGAAGTGTGTACAAGAAATTACACCAGCTATGGTAAGAGCGACAATAGCAGAGTTCAGTAGAAGAACCATAATTTGTTTGTGTTTTTGGCATATCTATGTTTACGATTTTCAATTTCAAATATTTTTACGACTATTGTTTCTTTATGAGCCCAATAAAGCAACCATAACAAATCGTTAAATAACAACAAAGCACCATATGTACAAGTGTTCCTAATGCAATTATTATCATGACGAGCAACGAAAACCTCAATTATTAGACCCATATTGTGATGGCGTCGCACCCTTATTTTCTATCCGCCAGCTGCGTTTTTACAATATACGGACGCGTGCTGAAAACAAGCATACTTAGGGGGCCATACAACAATGTTTTTAATGATAAGCCAGAAGATTAAAACCCATTCAGAGCGAAACAAGGAGCCAGTTTTTATTAGAAAAGATGACAAAACGGTTGCGTGATCTGCTGAAATAAATTCAAGCCATTCGAAATATTTTGTAAGACTTTAACTTATCATGCTTGGGCAGAAGTAATTGTTTAGTTGTCAAAGATCGATCGTATCTGTTCGAATATTGTTTAGTGTTGCGTGATTTCAACACATCAGCACTTTCTTAAGTTAGGGTATTTTTTCAAAAATAGGTAGGTTTAAAGTAAATTACTAATTTAAATTATCTGATAATAATAAAAGTAGTAATTAAAAACAGTTTATTAATATAACATGGCTTACATGTAATTTAAATGTATAGCTTTATTGTATTTATATGTAAAAATAGTTATTTATAGTTTAAGTTAACAAAAAATTAAAACAAGATATAACACAGCTATTACTCTTCCCCAAAGCTTGGAACATACGTCATTATAATAACAAATTTAATTTTTGATATTAATATACGTTTTAAAATGATTCACCATCTTGGACTTGCACTATTGACTGTAATACCATTGAAATCGGATTTTCCTGTTAACTTTTTGCTGCATTTGAAGAGATATTACAAAATAAATTTAACATCTTTCTTTATACAGGGTATTTCAAAACAAATGCGAAAAACTGAGGGGTTGATTCTTGAGTTCCTTTTAAGAAAAAAACCGCATATGAACATATATCCTAAACCTCATAACTTTTGAGATATAAGGCGTTACACTAAAAATCTTTTTTTGTATAATATTTGGGATACCATTCTAGATATCTTCGCGAAATTTGGTAGACATTTTCTACAAGACACATTTACTGGTGTACAAGATTTTTTTTCTACCAGTCGTCAATACGGGATGATTTGCATTGCAAATTTTTGAGGAAAAAATGGCACGCCACTGACATTTTTTCATTTGGGTATTTTTTTTGGATAGCCTAGACATTTTTACATAAAAATTACTACTTGCGTTTTTCTGGTCAGATGTACCGTTTAAAAGTTATTTACAAAATGTCGGAGTTTTGTTAAGCAAAATTGGCTATGCACGAATGATCATTTTGCGAAATTATTTCTAAACCGTAGAAAGACTAAAAAGTTAGGGAGCAGAATTGGGAATTTGAATTTGATATTCCTTGTTCAAAATAAAGGACAGTTTGTTATAAACGTTGGGTCAAAAGTCAACAATTAGGGAGATATTGGGGTATAAAAATTGCGGAAAAAATAATGTTTTTTTTTTATCTTAAAAACGTATTACTACTATGAAAACACATTATCTGCATATTTTTTCACTTTTTCAAAATGATTGGAAGCAGTTGAAATAGACTATGCCTATTCTTTTTACTTAACTAAATTTAAAGAAAAGCTTATGCAAAAAAAAAATTGGATAGAGCTTGGCAACTAACTTATCCTGTATGTATTAATGCATGAACTATGAATAAAATCGTTCTTTAAAAAAAAATATTTAAACATTACCTTGGCTCAAATAAAAACACAACGCCCTACGCAGCAGCGAGTACATTTTTTATAGCAATTGTTGAAAAAGCCTGCAATTATTCTAAGCATCATTGAGCCTCTAATACGCTGAAATATGCCAGGATTATTTCTTATAACATCACATGATGCAATTATGCGATTTCGATATTCTGTACTGGGGTAGTGTAAATAATTCTTTCAGATATCCCCAGATAATCCAAACGATTTAAATCTGGGGATCGAGGCGGCCAAAGATGAGGCCCACCTCTTCCTATCCAGCGGTTTTCATAAATAAGATTTAAATACCTTCGCACATTTCAGCTGAAGTGTGCTGTAATACATGTCTCTTCTAGTTCTTACTAGTAAATGTTCTAGTAGAGGAGGCAATTCTTTTTGTAGAAAATGATGAATGAAAATATGACTCACCAGTTAGTCTTAGTGGTAGAAAATGTGATCCATTTATATGTTCATCGACAATTCCTATCCAAACGTTAACGGAAAACTGATATCGATGTCTAGATTCTGTTACTGAATGTGGATTACCTTCAGCCCATACATGTATGTTATGAAAGTTTTGAATTGCAACTCTTGAGAAACTATAACAAATCCAAAAAGAGAATTTTTGAACAAAAAAAAGGGATTATCGGTATTTATTCGGTGAATACCATTAGGAAAAAAATATTCTCGGTACGAAATCTCTTGGTAAGAGAGCTTGAACTCTCTGTATATGGTAAGGATATAATTGTTGTTCTTTTCATATTCTCCATACAGTTGATGCATCAGTGTTTAATTCCGCTGCAATTTTCCTGGTACATGTCTCAGGTTGCGCTTCAATAATATTTAGGACAGTATCAAAACTTATTTTTTCGAAAGTTCCAGATTCATGCAGTCTTTGATGAAGTCTGGTAAACGTTCTATGATGAGGAGGTCTACGATTAGGATACGCTTGTGTATAAAGACGACAAGCTTCCACTAAAAAATGAGAGCGACCCACTAGATTTTTTCCAAAAAATTTCCCCGTCCCATCACGTAATGATTTACATTTTATTTTTTAATTTCAAATCGGTGAGTTTTATGAAAAAAATACAAGAGGTTAAAATGTTTTTAAATAGACCAAGCTAACCAAATTTTTCTTTAAATTTAGTTAACAAGAATAACAAAGGAGGTCTATTTCAACCCCTTCCACTCATTTTAAAAAAGTGAAAAAATATACAGATGTGGTGTTTTTAAGATAAAAAATAAACACATTATTTTTCCACCATCTTTGTACCGCAATATCCCCTCTTAGTCTTGGTCTCGATCTTGCTGTTCATGTTGTTCATATCTGTAGTCCAAATTTCCAATCCACCTTTATTTATCAACGACATTAAACTGCGGAACTTTGCCCTACTGTAACCAACCACATATCTCTTACGGTTTTTGAAATGGCAATGCTATTCCATCGAATTTGTAACACCCTATATAAAGTCAATGCTAATACATATTATATTAAATTTAAGTATGTTGGATATTTTTTTTCCGTCCGGTCATAGTTACTACTCAGTTCCATAGATACAGGGCATTATTTAAAAGTATTCCGTATGATTTCAGTGTGAAAATTCATTTAGAATTCACAAACAAAACATTTCTAAAAATTAAACCAAATACTCCTTCAAAAACATGGTTTTGTGCAATTTGGTACGATTAATGTACAAAAAAAAATATATAAAAATTAAATATGCAATTTGGTAACTTACTGTACAGAGGTTAGTGAAAAAAGGTAAAAATTCCTAGCATTTCTATATATGTTTTTCTCACTTTTGATTGCCTCGTATAATTGCACGTGTTGTATATTATATCTTACACTAGAGTTCTGAGGTTTTATATTAAACTGTAATAATTGCAATATTGAACATATTGATTATAACAATAAATTATGAGTTACCACCAGTTATTTTCTTAACAGACGAGCAAAAAATTATAATACTAAAATTATAATAATTACTTTACTTATATAGTGACGACAAGCGAAAAACGGAATCAGTTAGGCACGACATTTAAATATTTAAATAGTAAAATGACCTCCAGACGTTTCGTTGTTTGACTAATAGTCTAATGAACTTTCAAATTTTTTAATTAAAAATTGTTTTCCATTTGAAGTTTTTAAATATCAACTCTGTGAATGTTGTTTGAAAAAAACAATTTTAATATTTTTAATTAATTTACATCATTTAATAAAGTCATGATTTGATAGAGACAAGAATACCAGAGAAAATAAAATTTTCTGTTTTTCGAAAATCGCTTTTTGAACTGTAAATATCAAACAAGTTGTTTATACACGATTTTCTTTTTAATTATAGTATACAAAAGTAAAACTATTTATCTGGTATATGGAATAAAATAATAAGAAGTATTTTCCTTTTCTCCAGGCGGTAGGTAGTTTTGAACCGGAAAAATAAAACAGTATTTTCTTGTTTAATAGTTTTTTGAGAAGCCATGAAATATATATTAAAAATTTTACCACCTCTGATGAAAGGACGACCACCTAACTATGCCAATTACGTACAGGGTCATTCCTCATGTTTTAAATTTAACTTAACGAAAATAATCAGAAAATTATTTTTCTGGATTACGTTACATTTTTTTAAATGGGATATCCTGTATATGACCTATAACACCGGTGAAGATTTTTTCCTGATTTCAAAAATATATGGTTTGTTGATATTATTTTGAGGTTCCCTAAATATTTAGCCTCAAAATCTTGAAAATGGTAGCTGAAAAACCAACTGACTCCGTAAAAAATAGCTTCCAATTAAATAACGTCGTTTTTTTGTGTGAATACACACTTATTATTATTTTATTGCAAACAAAGCTATTATGCATGAAGATCAGAAATGTAAAATTATATGTTTATTCTATAAAAATATAACGTATCTCAAATAAGAAGATAATAGACACAGGTAATTATTTTTGCGAACCTGTACTTCGTAGTTTATATACGGTGCCTGTACCATCAAGAAGCACGTTCAGATATACATAGAAAACAACTTCAGAGGAAGGAAATCTCTAAAAAGGAAACAATGAATAGTTCAAGTCGATACAAATTATAAATTGGATATTTTTATATATATACTTTTTTTGAAGGTATGAAATATGTTTATTTCCTTTTTGTATTGGTTTATAGAAAATCCTAGAACATGCCGCGAAGAATGTTGAAATATCAAGTAAAAAAATTCAAATAACCCTTAAAAAATATGCTTATCGTCCCTGTACAATTTTACCACAAGAATTGACTAACGAACAGAAAATTAGAAGTAGGCGATTTTACCAAGATATATTGGGATGATCTGAAGAAGATGCAGATATTTTCAGAAAGATTTTGTCGACTGATGAAGCCACTTTCACAATCGCTGGAGTATTCCACAGGCACAACACTCATATATGGGCCACCCAGAATCCTCGAGCTGTTTCAGAAATAAAAAAAACGGGACATTACTCGATCCATGTTTGGTGTGGCATCCTTAATGACATATTGATTGGGCCAATTATTTTCAGAGTTGGATTAACGGGAAAATATATCTGAGTTTTGTGCAGAATGAAATTGAGTATTTTCTTGAAGAAACCCCCTTAAGGCAATATAACACCATCGTATGACAACATGACTGTGCTCCCCCGCATGTTACGGCTATGATAAATTACTTAAACAATCGATTTGAAACATGGATTGGACGAATCATACCAATTCCTTAGCCACCGAATAGTCCAGATTTGACTCCCCTTGAGACTTTTTTTATGGGGTATATTAAGGAAAAAGTCTGCACAGAAAGAAATCGTAACTTAGATGACTTGACGCAAAACCTTCTATAATCAATAGACACAATCAAGATTTATAATAGTGAGTTTTTAGTAAATGCAACTCCCATCGATTCTAGAGTTGTATTCAGAATAATACAGGACACACTGAAAAAGAATAAGTTAGATCATCTAAGGTATTGTTTACCATATGATTTAATTTGAATTGTTGTTTTAAAAATTATATCTAATTGTTACTTTTCACGAACTTAAACAATTCGTTTTTTTCCTTTAACATAGTTTCGTCAGAAACCATTACCGTATTGAATTGTTTTTGGGCCACCATAGCTATAGCGATTGGGGTATCAGGAAAAAACTCTATTTACCTGTGATACAATATACTCAGTCTCATTAAAAAAAATTAGGAAAAAATAATTTTCTGATTATTTTTTGTTTTTCCTCGTGTCAAATTCTGACAAAATTATTAAACTTTGGTATTAAAAGTGTTTTCTATATCTTTAAATAAATAACATAAGAGGGATGGCGAATGATGCAGAATGACCCTGTACAAGAAGTTGGTTTATGTGCAATAATTCGTTTTCTTTTTGTTATTCTGTAAATACGGTAGTATACAAAATAAAAGCGTATATAATCTCTACAAAAAAGTCACTATATAATTTTTATGTAACACCAGTGCTATCGCCGTAGCAGTCACTTTAAGCTGACTGATGCGCGTCTTAAATTACATTTATTGCATATTGCCAAATGCATGGATTAATTGTGCTCGAATCGCTTCAGTCGACAAAGTGTCTTCTACGGCAATAGTACTAGGGTTACGTAAGAAGTGTTTCAACCTTTTTTGGAGATAATTTTATAAGCTTTTATTTTATACAGGGTGTTTTTTAATTGATGTCTAAAAATAAAGGTACTTTTTTAACCTATTTTAAACCTAAAAGTTCATGTAAACATGTGTCCGCAAGGCCTTTGTCTTTGAGATACAGGGCGTCAAAATTTAATTTCTTTTTTAGTTTTTTTCATGGACCTCCTACATTTCTAGAGATTACATAATTCAAATTTTACACACACTACTCTGTAAGCAATGTATACGAAATTTCTGTAATTTATTACATCAAAATCTTCTGGGTATTTCTGTTTTCTAGGTAGGTGCCCTTTTACCCCCCCCCCCAAAAAAATTTAACCGCGAAATCGCTGGCTGTTTTTATTTAGAAAATCAGATTCCTCATTTGGTTTTATGATATATTTTGAACCGTTTAGACGTTAGTTAGCAAAATGCTAAGGCTCTGCACATTTAAAAGTGTATGTCATTTTTTCTGTTTTCATTTTGGTTGCTAAAAATGCAGTAATTTTTTTGGTTCATTTAAAGACTAAACGTTCCGATAAACATGTGTTCGAAATTTAGTTTTTGAGATACATGGTTTTAGTTTTTTTTTTAATTCTAACATCCTGTATCTCAAAAACTAAGACCTTTCGAACACATGTTTATATGAACTTTTAGTCCAAAAATGAACCAAAAAATAACATCCGGCAATGAAGCAACGAAAATAAAAACAAAAAAAAAATGACATGACAATGCTTTTTTTTTTGCTGTTACCAAAGATCCATTATAAAACTATATTATTTCGTGCGATAACCCTCGACTCGCGTTCGGGAACGAGACGAGGCGTTTCCAATCCGTAATCACTAAATATTAGAAGAGATCTTTTAGTTAAAAGAGGAATACTTTACTTGGCCGTTAATTTTTGAGGTTGAAATTTGACACAGGTTAGCTTGGAATAAAGTTTCTAGGAGTAAGCGTACGTTTTAATAGAAAACAAACTTATTCCTACAAAAACCTGAATAACTAAATCAAGGAAACAACGTTAAATATTATTTTAATCAAAAAGCAGTTTGAAACCTATTAACTTATACAGGAAGAGGAACATTTTTTGCTTTTTGAGATACTTCTATGAACGGGGTGAGTTCTTATATTATGACACCCACCTACCGGGTTATTTATTAACTAAGATAGAGAAAAAGCGTTTAATGGAGAACCTTGTATATTGTTTATTTTTATGAAAGGCAATTCTCTACCGATTTCACAAATATATAATTTGATTATATTGGCGCAAAGCATTTATTAATTATTTTAGTTTAACTGCAACATACTTACCATATCAGTTTAAGGTAATATTATAATATGATGCAAAACTTGTTACAGTTAAACCAAAATAATTGAAAAACGGGTGGCGGCAAACTAGTAAATATAAACTGCTCGTCAAAAAAAACGAAACACCTAGTTTTTTTGGCAACATTTTAAAGCGCGTTATTCGAAAATTGGATCGAATTTAAAAAACTTTGAAGATTCTGAAGAGTTGATTCTTTGACTCTTAGTCGTCGCATATACTACAGGGTGTCAAAGACAGACATGTTCTTTTTCCAAAATTTCATGTCAACCCTATTTTTAGGACACTCAAGTTATAGATAGTCGTAATAACCCTCCCTATTAACAGTTAGGCAATCCCTCGGGACCTTTTCGAGATTTTGTGTATATCTTGGCCAACTACGATTATATGGCCATTTTAAGGAAATTATCATTATTTTGCAGAAGAACACTCGTTGGTATAATCAAACCGTATTTCACCTAATTCGGAAGCGATGGTTCGTAATGTGTATCTGTACAACACAAACGTATTTTCTTATTTTAACATAATTTGACAACTGACAGAGATCCAAAAATCAAAAACCGTTTAGAGAAAATACCCCGTTCTTAATGATACATGGTAAAAAGGCCCTATCTTATGTTTACAAATAATAATTGATTTTGTCTAAAACATATCCCTTAAATTAAATTTTCAGTTTTAACCGAATCACCTTGTATACGTAAACTGAAAGCACATGATCTGTGTTAAAACGCTGTATAGCCAGCTTATCAATATCTTTTATAGTTTGCTAATTTTTGGGATCAAACTGCAAAAAAATTACAATTTTCAAAAAATTTCTATATAATCGTAGTTGGCCAACTAATTACGACTATCTAACTTGACTATTCTATAAATGGACATAACAGAAATTTTGAACAAAAAACATCTCTTTCTTTGACACCCTGTAGCATATACTGTGTGCAAAATAGCGTATTTCCAAAATTTGATATAAGAGTCAAAGAATCAACACTTCAGAGTTTGCAAAGTTTTTTAAATTCTATTCAGTACTTTTCGGGTAACTAGGTGTTTTGTTTTTTTATGAGCACTTTATATTTTTGATGCTGGCGGTTTAAAAGAAACCCTAAAACTTTTATATTTACCCGTTTTCTCTATCTTCGTTAATAAACCCTGTAGGTAGGTGTTAAAATATAATAACTCACACTGTAAATTTTTAAGTCAAAAAGTAATTGTCACTTTTTTAAATTAGGTAATCAGAAGAAAGAAGCTAAATAATTTCTTCTTACTAAACACATCATAAATAAGACAAGCGAGCTTTTCATAATTAACAAAACACATAAATAATCAACAAAACAATATAAATAACAAAATAATTATTTTTGTAACGAATAACAAAAATCTTTTTTTTGGGACGAATGGTTGCCGTTTCCGATTAATATAAGTTAATAAAGGTTAATGTAGCCACAGAAAAATAAATACATCGGGGGATAGCCGCAAATTATCTTTGGCAAAAGTCTGCGGTCGCTACTCGTCTGCCGGCTTCCAAGGTATGGAATCTGATTTTTTAAATAAAAACAGTCAGTGGCGTCGCAGTAAAAATTTGGGGGGTCAAATTGGTCACGGCCTGGAAAAAAAGTAACCCCTAGTAGATTTCTGTAAAATGTATTATAGCCATTTCGTAGACATTGCTTACAGCATAGTGTGTGACAAATTTAAATGATTTATCTCCAGAAGTGTACGAGATCCATAATAAAAAACTATAACTGCGGATACGTGTTAATACGAACCCTTAGTTCTAAAACGAGGCAAAAATTATATAATTATTATTATATATTATAAATTTTTAGCCATTAATTAAAAAACACCCTTATTTATCACATGACTTGTTGACCCATCACCGCCTGGAGTACTCTCTGATATTTCGTGAAATCTAGAAATGTATCATATACATTATCCCTTCATATTGAAAATTCAACATTTTTAACACATTTTATGTCCGCATAAGTCGAAAAAAATGTTAAACATATACGAAACGTAATTAAAATGCCCTACAAATGTCATTACCGCAACTATTTCCAAACATATGACACACCGCTCATTTCTTGAAAAATATACGGACCATTTAAATGTCAGACAAAAATGTTTTCGGGCCGTAAATAATTTTACTTGAAGGATTATGTTACACTATGCTATAAGAAAAGCATATATTTTTCGGTTAAGTAAATAAGCGTGCTCCAATTTTTGACACAATGAATTTTTAAAACAAACATTAGAGGTTTTAACTTGTGCTTTGTTGTATGTAGTCTCAGAAAGACTGGTTATTTGTCTAAAAAATAGGCACATAAGCATTCAAAATACGCCAGAACTAACTGAAGCTCTCTAACTATCGTAAAATCCTGAAATCGTCTAAAAGCAATGCAAATATTTTAAATCATTTGATAAATCTCTTTCTAAATATATTGATTATTTTTATTATGTAAGAAAACACTGCTTTAAAATCTTAGTAAAAGACAATGATATAAGAACAGATGAAAACCACGACAACAATATAATAATAATAATAATTATAGTTACATTATAATTATAATACCATATTATTATTTTAATTTTTCGGGGTGCAGCGCCCAAAATGACTAATTTTTTACCTTTTTGTTTTTTTTAATAAAAAAAATTACTAGTTACATCCATTATATACCATTTATACTACTTGCTAAATTAGTAAAAAATTACACATTATAAAAAATTTAATAATAATCTTGAGTTCTTTGAGATAATTTATTCGCCTTTTATGTCTAGTGACATACGTGTTTGTAAATCAAATCGATTCTTCTATTCTTGTGTTGGGGTGAATTTTTTCAAAGCTATTGACACACTTAATCGTAGATCGTTAAAAACAATTTAATACTAGTTTTTAGTAGCACATCATTAAAATATGTAGAAAGTTTTCTAATAAAGCGATAAGCATTACTCTATGGAGTTCAACTGGACATTAATTTAAGTGCCTCAATGATTTCAATAATACTGTTCTGTTAATGTTGTTTAAACATTAATAGCCATTTGCAATTTTTTAACAATAATAAATACATTTGTAAGTTTAAAGTGCAAAGGTTTGAAAATGGTTTTCGCAAATTTTGATCATATAATTTTTCAATAAAAATTAGATCAATTAATTAATTACCTAATGTTTAAACATTTTCTTCCCCTTTGGTTAATTTCGTAACTAATTCTGATAAAATTAATCTCTCATGTAGTCTCTCTCTCTCTCTGGGAATAAATTAAATGCAGATACGTGAAAATGTGGTTAATTGAAACCTTTAGGAATGTCTTTTTCACAAAAATAGTACGCATATTCCTTTCTACAGAATATAATTTAACTAAGCACAAAGCAACAACTTTAATATAAGCGCTTTAATGTCGCTCAAGTTATCTTTCGTAGTAGCAGCTCTTGAAACTTATATCTACCTTAGCTCCAATTTTCAGGTCTAAAGTGCTACTTAAAATTTAATCTCCAAGCTTTATAACTTTTATCCAGTCAAATCTCAACTGCTTAGCAAATTCCTCATTTAGTTTTATTCGCGCGATTAAAATACGATTACCCTCTGGCCTCGCTGAAAATATTTACGTCCCATATAAACATTAAAGAATCACTTTAATTATTACTTTAGGAAATTTAATGAAAATATTTAGCTTTTTGGCCCAAAATCAAATAATAAAAACCTTTTTATGATTGGAGTAGTGTTTTTTTGGGATTAGAGGATCCTAAGCAAATGGTAACAATCAAAATGCCCAGTGAATAATCAAAATCTATAACGTTCCTTTATTTTTAAAGTACATCGTGTTCACACATTATACTATCTAGAAATCCGTAATAGATACGAAAAAAACTTTCATACAAATGTTTCTTCAAATTTAAAGTTCCGTGTATATTAGGGTGTCCCAATTTTGCTAGGACGACATCAACTATAAAATTTTAAATGGGATACCCTGATTTTTTGAAAACTATCTCTATAAAAAATAGCAAAAATCTAAAATTGGGTGTTTGGGTGGTAATTTCCAGTTTATTAAGAATCAATGCATATACAGAACACAATTTTTTGTCCACACCTATACATGATCGACATAGTACCTTTTTAAAGTGAAAAAAGTCGATTTTTGTAAATAGAACATCCACTATATTTTTTATTTACGAAAAGTATCATAAAAATACCTACAATATATATATATATATATATATATATATATATATATATATATATATATATACCTAAATTCACTGGTTTCAGAGAAAATCGCAATTTAACAGAAAATCTCAACTATTTCTTGAATATTATGATGCTGCATATTCAAAAAAAAACTATAGGAAGCCATGGAATAGATAATATTTCTATTTGCGTAACTATAATCATAATTTTATTCTATACTTATTTATTGCTAAATTTTAAACCATTATTGAAAATTAATATTAAAATCAAACTTCTTGAGTAACATAGCTATCAACATAAACAACACATATAACAACAGATAGCAAAACAACGGTTTACATGAAACAGAAAAACAGGAAAAATCTAAAATAAATGACTATATAATCGATTTTCCACATACTGTCCGTTTTCTGCTATACACAGTGTATATCATACTTGAATGTTTGCCACCAGCGTTTCGGACGGCGGCGTCACTATTATTAAGACTAATAATTTCTTCACGTATTTTCTGTTTTAATTCATTTACAGAATAATTGTTTCGATTTTTATACACTCTATCTTTAAGTGTGTCACATAAAAAATAATCTGAGGGTCTCATCGGGATTTCGCGGCGGCCATGGAGTCTCACCCTTACTATATATGCTTAAATCAAATTCCTCGTTAAAAAATGCTCTCATATTTTCTCCACAGTGGTATGGAGCATTATTTTGTTGATATACCATCCACCATTGAGTTTTTCCATAATTTGATTTCTTAAAATTTTTGTCTATTCAAATAATGGTCAAAAAACACAGGTTCTATTATGCGGTTGTTTATAATACCACACGACACTTTAACACTTTGATGTACGTGCCTTTTAATTTGCTTTATCAAATGTATATTTGTCTTAGAATAGTAGTAAAATTTGTTTTGTTATGCATTCCCGCAGTGGATAATATCTCCTAGTCTGTCCAAAGGATTTTATGTAAAAGCCCTCTCTCAAAATGCAGGTCCATCATTTGCATACAAAAATCCAGTCTGGTCTTATAATCAGCTTCACTTAGCACACTCGATGTATGCTGGTCATGGAAAAATTCAATCTCTTTGTACATCTCTTAAAGAGTTGGTAAGATATTCAATGAAATATAATAAAACCTTCATTTGAAAATCTTCAGAGAGGAATTATCGAGATATCAAAAAATTTCTTGTTTGGTATCCTTGCCATGGGAAATATTCGGACGATACTGTCTTAATGCAAGTGCTGAACTTTTATTATTTTCAATGTAACAGTTATACACATTTAGTCGCTCTTGACATAAATAGTGAGCCATTTTTTAAGGATACAAGGAAACGTTTTTAAAGTCAATTTCACAACACAAATAAATAGAAAAACTGTCAAATTTAAAAACAAATTGCTATATTATTTATGCCGCAATATTCAAGAAATAATTGAGATTTTCTGTTAAATTGCGACTTTCAGCTGTAAACTTTCGACTGTAAACATTGAATTTAGGTATAGAAGAAATCGACTTTTTTACTTTAAAAATGTGCAGATTGATTTCGTAGTACGTCCACGCTGTATAGGTGTGGACAAAAATTTTGTTATTACGTATATGCATTAATGCTTTATAAACTGAAAATTATCACCCAAATGCCCAATTTTACATATTTGATATTTTTTATGGTATTTTGAAAAATAGCTGGAGTTTTCAAAAAAACACACATAACCTTAATTATCTCGGAAACTACGCTTCTATAGTTTAAATGGGTAACTTATGTTTATTTTTGACAAGGAATGAAATAATGGACTAAAATACAGGATGTCCCATTTAAAATTTTATAGCTGATGTTCCAGCAATATTGGGACACCCTGTATACATGGAAATATTATATTTGGTTTCTTTTACATTTATAATACGACCAATGGTATACTGGTGTTCAGCTACAGTAGATTGAGCATTTGTTTTTCTTGTTTTCTTTTTAATGTTCCTTAACTCTAGTGGATATTGAGCATCATGTTTCTCCCACATACACTTCTCCACGGGAGCAAGAATTTTATATAATTCTGTTTAGAAAGGTACATTTTTCGGGGATGTACTGTCCAATCTTGTTATATGTATTGAATATTGTACGTATGTTGGACTGCCGAAGGAATCGTCCTATTTTGTCTGTAGTATCAAAGTCTACTGTTTCTGTAAACTTTGGTAGTATATAAAGAACATCTTCTTGCACATGTGCAATAGCCATTCCCTCTCAGCTGTTGTCCGAAAAATTAGAGATTCTATTGAAAATTTTAAACATACAAAAAACTAGAGATACGGGTTACGGTCTACATTACACTTGGAAACCGAACTTAACACGAGTCAGGAGCACAAGTCGGGTATAAAAGCCCGGCTGAACCTCTCCGAGCTCATTCAGTGTTCTATTCTATCTATGAAGTCTGAACACTTCATAGAGTAACGATCCCTGAAAATGCCTCGTACAATCGAAAGCGAAACGTCGGATAGTATTTCCCATTTGATACGGTCTAATCCAAAGAACCCTTATTTTTTAAGTATATATATATATATATATATATATATATATATATATATATATATATATGTATATATAATATATATAATCTAAAAATAATCGGATTTGAACAAAGCTTTAAAAATAAGCAAGAACTAACTGAAGCTAATTATAGTAACAAATTGAAATCGACTAAAAGCAATGCAAATATTTTAAACCATAATTGAATTAATCTTTTTCTATATAAATATTGAAAATTTTTATTATGCAAGAAAATACATGAGAAATACTGCTTTAAAACACTCGTAAAAAAGTTATCTAATTACTTTTTCCTGATAAAAATGTTGTTCCTTCAATGTTAACATAAAGATTAAAATAAATAAAGAAAAAGTTATATGGTTCGTCGAAAATTTTATACCTCCAGGAATAAGTCGGTAAAAATTAAAACGCGAAAACGAAAATAGAATTTAAAACTTTTCAATTCTAATCCATTTGCAGGATATTTTGCGTTCCACATAAAAGAAAGTTAGGAATCCTGAGAAATCCAATAATAGACAGAAAATCAAGGTCCCTTTCATTAATCTCTGGCATGCCAGGACTTCCTGGCTCATCTATCCCGGTCCGTTTGTGGCATCGTCTGGATTCCGTCTGGAACACCAGACTTTTGGCGAGTAATTTGGGAAGTGTCATTCAGTGGCTCTTCGGGATTTAATTCAATAAATCCTTTTATTTCTGGTGGTAGGGCACCAAATTGAATTTATATCAAAATTTATACCGGCCACAGCCAATTTAAAATTCTTTATTTTCATACAAGTTCTTTTGATGAGGATTAAAGAAACAAAGTTATATAGATTTTTTAAAACACCGAACCAAACTAAATTATTTTTTACCGACTTAATCTCGATTTTAATTAAATTAAAGTTTTCATTTTTCAGCGGGTTTTAGTTAGATATTTTTTCGTACAATATTTTTTATACTAGAAATAAAAGATTAATAATAATTAGTTTTTTATGCTGTGCAGACACGTTAACAAGCTTATCTTACCTTGCTGAGAATTGTAGTGTTTTTACTGAACCTGCGACTTGGTCACTAAATCGACCAGATCTAGGTACTGTTTACTGTTGGTTAAATTATATATAATTTACTGTAAATTACAGTTTATTTAAAAATGTCTTTACCCGCGATATAACAGCATGAATGAACTAAGAAGTTGCAAGAGAAATGATGAAAAATGAAGTAGGTTGGTTACTTTCATAAAGCTTTTTATCTTCTGATAAACATTGTGTTCACCTAAAAAAATTCTAGTTCCTTTTGTTGACATTGAACAATTAAATTTTATTTTGCAATTGGTATTAAAACGTGATTTCACTAAAACCTCAATATCGTTGACATCTGTCTGAAAGTTATAGACAATGACGTTATCAGCAAAATTCTCTTGCAGGACTTCAATTGTATATACAGGATGATCTAGATAACTCCTTAAATGGGAACCGAGATATTTCCATTATATTTGAAACTAGAAAAAGTGTTCCAAACAAAAGTTGTTTGATTCGATCGGCTGTACAGGGTTTCTCACAAAAGCAAGCAAGGATCAACTTTTATTAAATATAATATACCACATTTTTTATGTTTTTAAATTTGACATTAAATTCTGTATATTTTTTTTGAATAACATACTATTTATCAAAAATTTACGGTTTTCAAAATATGGAAGATTTTAGAATGATGAAATACTAGGATTTTACTTGCTACCACCTGGAGATAAAGGTTTATTGTTCGAATATCACTATATTGATTTTTGAAGTCTGATTTACTGCTTAACTCATTTATATTTTGTAATAATATTTTACAAAATACTTACCAAGTGAGATAATACATTTTACATTAAATCCTGTGTACTACTAAATTTGGAAATAACAGAGTACTAATTCAAATTTATAATTAACCATAAACAAGAAAATAAAACTTGTAATTTCTAGCAAAATGAAATGATCTACATGTTCCCCATTAACCTCGTCACATTTGTCGTAAGTTCTTGTTTGGTTTGTACACATTTTCGTTTAGATTTCTTATTCCTTCAACAATTTTTCTCTGAATTTCTTCAATATTATTATTTCTTTCTCTATAAACTGTGTCTTTCAAATAGCCCCAAAGGAATGTATCTTATGGGTGTTAGATCTGAGGTGACTGTTCCATATCTCTCCATACAAACTAATTATTTTGAAGAAAGTCTCTTGCTACTACAATTTTATGGGGTGGTGCCCCGTCTTGTTGCCAAATTATATTTTGAAATGGCAATTCATCGATAAAGTGGTCAATTTGATTTTACAAAAGTTTCAGATATCTTAACACCTTTAAGTTACCACGGATAAAAACAGGACCTAACACCTTATGCCCCAAAATGCCGTAACAAACTTGTATTGAGGATCGTCCTTGAAAAGCAATTGGCTCGACAGCTCGAACCAAACATGGCAGTTTTTCCGATTATAAATACCGGCAGTAGTAAATATCGCCTCATCGGTCCATAAAATTTTATTGAAATACCTTATATCTCTCACACAGTATCTGATAGATTTTCTTAAAAATAAAGTAATTAATTAAAATCCCTTTCTTCATTCCTTTGTTTCGTCGTTTTCTTATTTGTTAGAGACGCTGTTTCTTACAATAACTTCTTCGTATAAATTATAGTTGGTACAGATAGTATTCTCTGGTTATTCTGAACATTTTTCCTATACTGTACTCTTGTTTTTGTAGCGTTATTATTATTCTTGAAATAAAGCTCGACCATTTTGAACCTTTCAGCAATTGAATAGCTCTTTTTGTAAGTATTAACACAAAATAAAAATCAGTCCTAACACTGGAACCTGTGGTGGAAGATAGATCAAAATACAAGAGTTCTAACCACACTACACCACAACCAAGTTAGCATCATCAGCAGATGATATAAACTAAAGTAACTTATCCTAACCGAGACTATTTATAGGTAAATGTGGCCACACTTGGTTGCACCCGACTGCACCGTTGTCAAGTAAACAATAGAGGGGACTATAGGGGACTATAGCCCTCTGTCTTTATTTAGTGCTTTCTTACCACATTTAACTATTTCTATACTCTCAAATGCATCCAATAATCTATTATTAGATACATTTTTAATCAACTTAAGATTATTTATTCCTATTCGGTGATTGTTTTCCAAAGCATGTTGGGCAACGCTTGACTTTTCTGTTCTTCCGTATCTTAAATGTGCCATGTGTTCTTTAAAACGAATGTTTATGGAGCGTTTAGTTTGCCGAACATATTTTAGATCGCAGTCATTACAGCTAATTTCATAGATGCCACTCCTCTCCCTCAAGTCGACTTTGTCTTTGGGGTTTCCAAGGAGATTTTTCAAGCTATTCTCCGTTTTGTAGGCTACTCTAAAACCTACGTTTTTAAATACTTTTTCTAGACCTCTCGTATATCTGGGATCATATGGGATTACTATGAATTTATTGGAAGCCTCAGGTATTTGAAGAGTAGTGGCATCTTTTAACATTTTCTTATGCTTATGTCTATTTACTAGTTTATGTACAAAATTATCATTATATCCATTACTTTTAGCTATATTTTTAATCCGATTCATTTCATTGTTAAAACGTTCTTTACTTAGTAGAAAATTGACTAACCTTCTTTAAAACGAATGTTTATGGAGCGTTTAGTTTGCCCAACATATTTTAGATCGCAGTCATTACAGCTAATTTCATAGATGCCACTCCTCTCCCTCAAGTCACAACAAACACAAGCCACACAAAATGGCAGCATTCCATTTCTTAACTCACAGGTTAGTCAATTTTCTACTAAGTAAAGAACGTTTTAACAATGAAATGAATCGGATTAAAAATATAGCTAAAAGTAATGGATATAATGATAATTTTGTACATAAACTAGTAAATAGACATAAGCATAAGAAAATGTTAAAAGATGCCACTACTCTTCAAATACCTGAGGCTTCCAATAAATTCATAGTAATCCCATATGATCCCAGATATACGAGAGGTCTAGAAAAAGTATTTAAAAACGTAGGTTTTAGAGTAGCCTACAAAACGGAGAATAGCTTGAAAAATCTCCTTGGAAACCCCAAAGACAAAGTCGACTTGAGGGAGAGGAGTGGCATCTATGAAATTAGCTGTAATGACTGCGATCTAAAATATGTTGGGCAAACTAAACGCTCCATAAACATTCGTTTTAAAGAATACATGGCACATTTAAGATACGGAAGAACCGAAAAGTCAAGCGTTGCCCAACATGCTTTGGAAAACAATCACCGAATAGGAATAAATAATCTTAAGTTGATTAAAAATGTATCTAATAATAGATTATTGGATGCATTTGAGAGTATAGAAATAGTTAAATGTGGTAAGAAAGCACTAAATAAAGACAGAGGGCCTATTCCCTATAGTCCCCTCTATTATTTACTTGACAACGGTGCAGTCGGGTGCAACCAAGTGTGACCACATTTACCTATAAATAGTCTCGGTTAGGATAAGTTACTTTAGTTTATATCATCTGCTGATGATGCTAACTTGGTTAGCGAAACGCGCGTCCAGAACGTAACAAGGTGTGGTGTAGTGTGGTTAGAACTCTTGTATTTTGATCAAAATAAAAATCAGTTAAGCAACAAATCAGACTTCAAAGATCAATGTCATGACATTCGAAAAATAAACCTTTATCTCCAGGTAGCAGCAGGTATCTAAATATCTAAGCAATTATATCCGAAAAATCGAAGTATTTAATCATTCTAAAACCATCTATATTTCGAAAATAATATAATATAAAATTCAAAAATATTACAAAAAATGTAGTATATTATATTTAAAAAACAAAATTGGTGCTTGTCTTCTTTTTAACACACCCTCTATACATTAAAATATAAGCATAAGAAAAAGCGGATCGAATCAAAAAACTTTTGTTTGGAATATTTTTTTATAATTTCAAAAATAACCGAGTATTTCCATTTAAGATCGCCCTTTACAGTGATATGTGTGACAGTCAGGCATCGAAGAGAGAAACGTTCATGCACGAGAATAAAGGACTCCAAACCTTTGGAATATCTCTCCAATATGCTAAAGACACGATTTAGTGTCTCCTCGTAAATAATTTTGGCTTCTAACCAATAAATCGTGTATCTGTTAGCCCATGAATACTCAGCGATATTTGATCTTGGAGTAGATTTAGAACTTCTATATCGAGGGTTCTCCTACTAGACGGAGCGACGATGACATCAAAAAGAGGTCATAAGATACACATTCAAAATAGGTACAAAAAGATGATTTTCAAGTAGACAAACAAAAAATAGCTTTAATGAAAATTGCTGTTAGGACAATATTAACAGGGGATATAAGATTTATATATATATATATATATATATATATATATATATATATATACAATATATATATATACATATATATATATATATATATATATATATATATATATATATATATATATATATAGGGGTTATCAAATACACGAAAGATTTTTTTAAATGAAAGCATATGTTATAAAGATAATAAAAACTCAGGTAGGACCAGAGTACTACTGTTACGATATTTAAGGAAAACAATTTTTCGATGTCATCTGTATGTGATAAATATATCAATACAATCGAGACGCTTAAATTACAATGTAATGCGATTTGAAATAAAAGATAATTGTGTAACTTAAAAAAATGTTCTCAAAATACTATTGCCTGTGTCATTCCGACCTTTTTAATTGTTTAGAGCACTTCGGTATTACTCCGAAAATTTCCTGAAAAATGCATCCAAATTGGTCAATCCATCCCGGAGTAATCGGTGTATATATTATATAAAAAATACATTGGGTTGAATTGGGAACTTTTTCCTTTTTGGACGTCGATTTAGAAGATGTACAACTTCTGTGAGACTAGAGGGTAGCCTCAGCTCTAAATTTAATTTTGAATTTATATTTTTATTAGGATTATATAATTCATTAAATCTTGTACGAAAAATTATCTCCCTTACCTTAAACATAAACCGCTTTTGCTTTGCGCGGCAAAGTTGCTCGATTTTCGACGTTTGTTTTCTATTTACCAGAGAAATACGCGATTAAATCTTATTTAAAACTTTTTTTTTTCGTTACGTTGTAATCAATAATTTGCTACCTTTTTTTAGTCCAACGTACTGCTTAGTGTTAAGTGTGTAACAAGTGAGTTTGTCCCTTATGATCAACTCCAATTTAATTGGAATTGATCATAAGGGGCACTTGTGTCACACTTAAAGTTAAAAAGAGTCAATTGCAATTTAGAAAAGGAAACAAATTATTGGTTACTAAGCAATGAAAAATCTTTTAAATAGTTTTAATAGCATATTTCAGGTCTAAAGTGGTATACACACGATTAGAGTCGAGGTACTTTGCCGCGCAAAGCAAAAAAGTTGTTTAGGTTTAGGGTAAACTAAATAATGTTTAATAGAATATTTAATAAGTTTACAACACTAACAAAAATATAATTTTGAAATTAATGTCGAATTAAGACTAACCTTTTATCTCACAGGAATTGGATATATTTTTAACCGACTTCAAAAAAGGAGAACACTGCCAATAAGTATTTTTATGTGTGTACGCCAATTACTCCGGGATAATTTGACCAATTTGAATGAATTTTTCAGGGTAGTTCCGATGTGGTCCAATAGCAAGCATATTGAAAAAAAAAATGGCGGAATGGCGCATGCAAGTTTGGGATTTTAATGAATCAAAAATTTTCTGAAAAGTTACAAAATTCGCATATATCGTACACTCTAGAAATGGCGCTACTTGAATTCGCTCGACACACCTCTGGATTGTATTGATCTATTAATACCACATTCAGGCAACATCGAAAAGCTGATTTTTTTTTAATTATCCCAACAGTCAAACTTTTGACCTAACTGAATTTTTGTTATCGTTATAAGATGAAATACCATTAAAAAAATCATTCTGATGACCCCCTTTATATACTAAAAATTTAACTCATCTCACAAAGAATCTCGATTTCGTGGCTCCTGGCAATATGATTTTAATAAGTCGAAAATTTTCTAAAAAGTTACATAATTACTCTTTATGTCATATCGCATACGTTGTTCTTAAAATGGTGCTACTTGGATGATGTTTTTGTGTATCTTATGACACATGTTAATGTGCTATCTGTCAGATAAATATCGTATATTAGAACTCATGCAGGTAACAGCAATTTTAATTATAACTATTTTGGTGTGTCTTCCTAAAAAGCAACTTTTCATATGTATTTTGTTTGGGTGTTTTATGATCCCCTATTTAGATGTCACCACCGCTTGGACTATAGTTTCCTTTATTATCACACTAACAAGGAGCTTGACACATACAATTACTTCTGTTTTTTATATTGTCAGATTGTGTATGAGTCAACAGCTTCTTTAAGATACTTCCAATATTTTTGTTTCTTAGAGCAATGAAAAAATAATAAATCAATAAATGTATTATTTTTAGCGATTAAAAAAGCTACTCAATTTTAGCCCAAACCCTTTTCAGGTTCAGAAATTACAAATGCATGCATGGACAGGGTAATTAAAGCAAGAGTAAAAATGCTTAATATCTCCGAAGATTAAAAAAAATATATATTATCGAATATATATAAATATAACATAAATAATCCAAGGCCTGCTTGAAATATTTATGCATGTTCATATTGCCGATTAATCCCTAGATTAAGATTTTCTCAACTTTATTTTGCCCGGCCTATTAAGTGCATCATTTACCTTGACCTTGCAATCATAAGTATTATTTCTATTACAAATCGTAAAGCGAATTACAGTAGATTCAGGCTTGACTTGAGTTACATAATCCACTCTAGTTATTCCGAAACTACCATAATTAACTATCTGAACAGATAACTATCCCGATAATTCCACCTTCCCTCCAGAGCTTCCACCATTACCGCCCACAAGGGAGGGCACTTTTGAGAAACTTTCTTAAGCCTGTCTATTTTTTGTACCCTAAAGTTTACCTACTCAAATAGTATAAAGCCCCATTAAGCTTGTTTATCTAAAAGACCCAAAGTAAGTAGATGATGCAAGCCTAATTTCTACAACTAAATCTAAACGAAGCCAAGCCAATATAAAGCTTTATCATTATTTTATAAAAAGTGTTTTAATTTGAGCTATGTAACCCAAGCACGAGGCTTTAAGAAGATGCGACCGGCGCGCGTGACAATATTATTACCTTTAATTATTTTATATTAATTTGTTTCTATTAGGTAGGTACCTATTTTTAATAAAGCGTGTTTGAAGTTAAGAAAAATAGGATATTTAACCTTAAACCTTTGGGAAACGGTTTTATTATTACATAGAACATGTTATATACAATTTCTATAGTTATTCCCATAGATTATAAAAATGTAGTAAAATATAAGTTATTTTTATCATATAAAGCATTTTTACTCTCCTCTGGAGCGCTCTTTACCTATAAACTATTCCAAAAATGCAGAACGTTGCTTTCACGAGCAAAGTGCGCTTAAACGCTTGAACATATACGCGGAAAAATATTTTTTGCAAATACCAGTAAGACAAATCAGGTGAAACGATAAATAGGAATTGCCCATGTATTTTCCCAATAATTAGCATATCTGTGGGTCGCTAGCGGCTTTAGCCCACATCCGCACGCCTACTTCCCGAAGCACTAGTCTATTTTGGCCAAAACCACCTTAAAGTATATTCAAACAAGTAGCCGCAGTATTTCGTTGCAATAAAATCAACGTTAAATCAAGTTGATTCTCTCTCTCGATACTATTTCATAACCTAAGATATAAAAACCGTTGCATGGATTTGGCTGTTTAATAAATTATACCTGATCTGAAGAGGCGTAAGATTAGGCACACAAACAATTCTGTTTAATTGAATGGATATTTAATATTTAAATAATAATCTTGTCCACTAAGTTCGCGGTAACTGACATAAGTTAATAAGTGTTTTATTAAAATGATTCTATAATGTTGAGAACCAGCCAAAAGTTTTCTTTGAAATTCTCAACACAACAAATAAAATCATTAACTTAAATTGGTTAAACAATCTAGTCCTTTATCCGTCTCTCCCGATGACACTTTTATTTTCCACGGAAACTGAAGGTAAGCTTTATATCTGCATATTATCTATTTTCGAGGGCACATCGTTATAATTAGGTATGTACATAATACATGTAATGTAATGTTACCTTGAATTTTACTTTATAAAAGCTAAGAAAAAAGGATTTATGGGAGAAAAAAAGTTCTTTAGATACATAATTCCTCAAAAATGCGTAATCGAATGTACAAAATAACACAATTTCTCTACCCCGACTCACGTTTCACGATCGATTGCACGAGACATCTTCAGAAATGGTTATTCTAGGAAATCAAAACACTCGATGAAAGAATAAAGATAATAAAGGATAATTCAGCGATCCCTGCAAACTAGATGTTCGATTAAGAACTTTTCGAAATTATCGGATACAACTTATTTTTGCCCCGTACAAAATTAACTTTTAAATTCTAAACTGCTTTAAGGGCCAGATCTTAAATTGTAACGATTTATCTTCGATACGCACTAGTATTATCTCATTATTGAAAGGGCAATATATTTATTATATTTAATGAACTACTAATATCTTTCTATTTTTTCCAAAATACTAAAATATTTATAGGGACCACTTTAACAAAATATCTTAAAGTAGATTTCATAAACGAAAAATGTTAAAATAATAGAAATAAAAAAAACTATAATAAAAAAAATTAAAAAATTAAATCGCCCTCAAAAATGCACCGACAAGTAGGTATTTTTTTCATTTCATGCGGTAATAAACCTAGTTTATTGACTTCTTACCAAAATTTATCCGGAGCTACTTCGAAATTGCCGGTAATTACTTTTTGAACTTATTATTTAATCAAAAAAATGTTCATTTTGATATATCGTTATTTACTGCTTCCCCATTATTTACTGAAAAACTGGCAATATTCCCTAAGATCGCGTTTATCTCCCAAACAACTCTTATAAAACTTTAAAGCTCCACAACGTACAATGGCATTTTGAGTCCGGTCTGTCGTCTTCCGCCGTCGACGAAATTTCATAAAACTTCCTCCTAAAAAACCCAATTTCCTAAAATCCTCCAAACTCCCGATAAATCCGTTTAAGTTTAAATTAAATTCAGGATTAAGGCAACGTTTACAATGGCCCGAATTGATATTTCACAAAATTCAGACTGGATCTCCGAACAGATTATTTCATTTTCCGCACTGAAAATTGCTCGGGGGTATCTAGGGATGAGTCGTGACCAGTATTTGAAACGTTTTATTAATATTTTAGAAAACTTTCAATGCAGAGAAAAAAGTACGAACCTAGTATTTTATTTTATGCGAGAATATTGTCGTTTCACTCAATATAATAACTGACGGCAAACATTTTCTACGCCACATTCTGAGAGTAAGCAAAATTGTTTTTTTTTCTCAGATTACAATTATTACATTCGAAAAACTTTCATATTTAAAAATATTCTTGAATCAGTTGCAAGAAGCTAAGTAAATTACTTCAAGTGAAAAATATTCCAAGATAAATAAAATGTAATTTTCGAAATATTTACTTAGCTTTCTCGGTGTTTTTATAATCGACATAACTAGAGCAAGAATGTATACCGATTACTCCAAAGGTTGTCATAATTAGTTGGTACAATTCATTTCTCTTAAAACACGGTTTTTTGGAAACTTTTGTAGGATAGGTAAGTATATTGTAGTCAGCTGCCTGGGGAATTGAATATTCTGCGTAGACAGGTACAGGATAATCCAAAGGAGACTAAAAATGCCTTACATCTCCGTTGTTATGTCAAAAAAATGTGAAATATAAAAGTAACTGGGATTTTTATTGAAGAATTAAATATTATAATCGAGAAAGCAAATGAACATCAAATAAAAAAGATTATAAAAAATTTCAATTTTTTTTTAATTTTAAATGTAATGACCTATATTATACTAAATTTTTAGACTCTACGGGAAAACTAAAAAAGTAGGCACATTTTATATAACATGATCTCTAAAAAAATATGTAGCGTTTTCGAAATATTTGAACTAAAATATCATATTTTTTTCAAATTCAAACACGCCTTCCGAAAAATCCATTCCTAACAGAAAAAAAAAACGGCATGTCCCTAGCTTACCTTTTATAGTATCTCCAAAAGAAAGGAAAAAACATAAAAATAATATGGTTCCTTTGGGTACATTTTTTAAGGAGACCTTCCAATATTTATCCAAGCACTTTATATGCATTATATTATTATTAACTCATTAAGATAATATTTTTTGGTAATCTCTGAAAAGATTACAGAAAAGTAAGATAGGATCACGGGCATCATTTGTTTCTATTAGGTATAGATTTTTCATAACGTGTGAAAAATAGGATATTAAATATATGTATGTTATATTTTCAAATAGAACATATTGTACAAAATGTATTTCGTTTTTTTAGTAGATTCTAAACATTTAGTAATATACAGGTCATTACATTTACAATAAGAAAGATTTTAATAGTTTTGAATTATTCAGAAACAGTCCAGTTACTTTTTACCTTTACGCAAAAAATAACCCTCCGAGATTTTCTCAGATCTTTACGTTTCAAAGTCAATAGATGCCGAAAAACATGTTCTCTCGATTCCGTCGCCGTCGGCGTCGGTCTGTCTGTCTATCTGTACGCGGCATAGCTAAAAAAATTACTTCCCCGCATAACCTTAAATTGGGGTCCAAAATTAAGGGTCACGTGGGAATGACCTGGTAACATTTTGGTAAAAATCCAATATGGCGAAACAAAATGGCGTCCAACTGAAACGATAAAAAATTACCACTAAAAACTGATTATACAATTTACCTCAAATTTTGCACAAAAAAAAATATTAAGAAAACATTTATAAATTCAACCAGAAAAAACTACTTAATTGATTTTTTGTGCAAGAATTAACTGTAGTATAGAGATGAACGGTAAAATTATTGTACGAATTCAAGATAGAAAATACCGGCCAAATAAAATTTTTGTATGGTAAAAAAAAATCACCCACAGGTTTTACATTTCTTCACGTTTTAGCGGCCCTAGATGCCAAAAATATGTTTTCTCAATTCCGTTGATCTGTTTGTCCATCTGTCTGTCTGTCAGTTCCCGGCGTAGCTAAAAAGCTTCTTACTTACCCGATTTACTTTAAATTTTGCCCAAAAATTAAGGGACTTAATAAGATTTGGAAATGTTAATAGAATTACTAAAAAACTAATTATCCAGTATACCTCAAATTTTGCACAAAAATCAAGTGACATATAGGAATGAACTGGTAACATTTTGTTATGGATCCAATAAAGAAAAAATCAATGTTTATCTTATTCAATTGATATTTTGCAGAAAAATTAAATGTAATATAATACATACTATAGTTAAAAGTAGACTCTTTTCTACTATGCCGAGCTTCCGGAAATCTTTATTTTCTTGTTCAAGGCTACAATATAGAGTTGATGGAAAGTAAAAATTATAAAATCTCTGAGCTAAACTTACTTGTAAAACGAGTACAGTTAAAATTGGTACATTTTTAAACTTTTCGGATCCTAGCAATTAACAAAAAATATTTAAAATGCATATATAAGATAATTGATTATTATTAGTATACAAAATAACACCAAACGTCTTGTTGTTGACAGATGAATGAGGTGATGAGACAGAAGACAATGAAAATTGTACTATACATATGTCATTAGT